>BSBK01000345.1:290000-462500 GCA_027943335.1 Chamaecyparis obtusa | reverse complement strand
TGTATGTAATCATGCTTTAGTTAATTATATGTTTTACTTTAATTATGTTAAAATTTTAGTTAGATTAGTTAGTTATGTCAGTTAGATTAGTAATTAGTTATCTAATTATGTTCACTAATTATGTTATCTAATTATGTTCACTAATTATGTTTGAACTAATTAGATTAGTAATTGTTAGATTAACTTAATTATATTAGTAATTAGTTATCTAATTATGTTCACTAATTATGTTATCTAGTTAGTTATCTAATTATGTTCACTAATTAGATTAGTTAAAGATGAAATAACAAATTAGTTAACTAATTATATGTTAGTTAGATTAGTAATTTTACGTTAGTTAAAGATGAAATAACATTAGTTATCTAATTATGAACTCACTAATTAGATTAGTAATTGTTAGTTAAGTTATCTAATTATCTAATTATGTTCACTAATTAGATTGTAATTGTTAGATTAGTAATTAGTTATCTATTATGAACTATCTAATTATGTTCACTAATTAGAACAGTAATTTTGTTAGATTAAAGTAATTAGATTAGTAATTAGTTATCTAATTATGTTATCTAATTAGTTATCTAATTATGTGCACTAATTAGAATAATGTGTACACAAAAAATAAGTCTTAAAGATGAAATAACATTGACTATACATGGCATAATATATAATGTACATACATTAACACATGTGTACACATAAAATCAGTCTAAAAGGTGAAATAAGTCTAAAAGATGAAATATGTTTAACATGTATAAAATACATGTAACATGTAATCTCTGAAATAATGTTATGTAACCATATAACCATGTAACCATATACCACATGTAACTCTATAAGCATATAACCATATGTACTATGTAACTGGATATATAACCATGAAATATCTAATATTCTAGTTATGTTCACTAATTATTCTAGTTATCTAATTATGTTCACTAATTATATTCTAGTTAAGTTATCTAGAATTATCTAATTATGTTCACTAATTAGATTAGTAATTGTTAGATTAGTAATTAGTTATCTAATTATGCTATCTAATTACATGTTCACTTAGAATTAGATTAGTAAAATTGTTAGATTAGTAATTATGAACTCACTAATTATGTTGACTAATTAAGGTTAGGGTTATAACTATGATTAATTTGCACGAGTATTTACATTGGGTTTTAGTCTACAAATTTATGGTTTTTTAATGTTGAGGTTAGGTTCTTGATGTTGAATATAATTATGTATAGTTGGGTTAAGTTATCTTATTATCTAGTTATGTTCACTAATTATTCTAGTTATCTAATTATGTTCACTAATTATATTCTAGTTAAGTTATCTAGAATTATCTAATTATGTTCACTAATTAGATTAGTAATTGTTAGATTAGTAATTAGTTATCTAATTATGCTATCTAATTACATGTTCACTAATTATGTTCACTTAGAATTAGATTAGTAAAATTTTTAGATTAGTAATTATGAACTCACTAATTATGTTGACTAATTAAGGTTAGGGTTATAACTATGATTAATTTGCACGAGTATTTACATTGGGTTTTAGTTTACAAATTTATGGTTTTTTAAGGTTGAGGTTAGGTTCTTGATGTTGAATATAATTATACATAATTATAGTTGGGTTAAGTTAAATCTAATTATCTAATTATGTTCACTAATAATGTTCACTAATTAGATTAGTAAATTTTTGTTAGATTAGTAATTAGTTCTCTAATCATGTTCACTAATTATGTTCACTAATTACATGTTCACTGATTGGGGCGTAGGATTAGGATATCATCAAGCTTAGGGTAAATACATCATGTGGTTAGTAGTATGGTCAGGGTTAGGATTTTGATTGTGGTTAGTGTTAGGATCAAGCTTAGGATCAATGTTAAGATTAAAATTTTATAGTTAGGATTTGGTTTAGGTTTATAATTATGGTTTACCATTTCTAATTATATTTTAGCATTTATGGTTAGGGTTTAGCATTTAATGAGTATATGACTATGGTTAGGGTTGGGGTTTAGGCTTTTGGTTATAGTTATAGTTACATTTAGGATTAAGTGTTAAGGTTTAATGTTAGGGTTAGGTTTATGGTTAGGGTTAGAAATTTGTTTAGGGTTAGGGTTAGAATTATGGTTACACTTAGAATTGCGGTTAGACTTTGGATTATAGTTAGGGTTAGGGTTTTGGTGATTGTTACAATTAATATTTAGGGTTATAGTTAGGATTAAATTGTTAGGGTTAGAGTTAAAGGTTAATGGTTACAATTACGAGTATGATCAAGGTTTAGGGTTACAATTTGTGTTAGGATTATCTATAATATGTTAGGGTTCTAGGATTAAAGTTAGGATTATAGTTAACTATGTTCTTAAGTTTAACTATGATTAACTATGTTCATTATGTTAACTATGTTCTTAAGATTAACTATGGTTAAATATGTTATTAAGTTTAACTATGGTTAACTATGTTCTTAAGATTAACTATAGTTAACTATGTTCACTATGTTCTTAAGATTAATTATGTTATTAAGTTTAACTATGGTTAACTATGTTAACTACATGTTTAACTATGTTTAACTATGTTAACTATGTTTCACTATGCTTAACTATGTTAAATTTAAAATATTAAATTTAAACTAAATTAACTATTTCATTTAAATTAAAAAAACAAACGAACTATTTTATTTAAATTAAAAAAAAAAAACTAACTATTTTATTTAAATTAAAAAAAACAAATTAACTATTTTATTTAAATTAGAAAAACAAATTAACTATTTTATTTAAATTAGAAAAACAAATTAACTATTTTAACACATTTTAAAAAATTAACTATTTTAGTTAAATTAAAAAAACAAATTAAAAAATAATAAAAAATAATAAAACTATTAAAAAACATTTAAAAACATAAAACTTATAAATTAAAAAAAAAAACATACCTGGTTCGGCCGAAACCCTCTTAAGCACTCCTCAAAATTTGAAAGTCGCTAGTGAACAAATGAGCTCTGGAGGGTAATTTTTGCCTATTTATAATTTTCCAGGGGTTCGACCAAACCTGTTTCGGCCGAAAAGGGTTCGGCCAAACGTGGTTCGGCCCAACCATCCTTGCCACATAGGTGCCATTTGGTGCCACTTGGCACCTCATGGCTACCACATAAGTTCGGCCGAACCTCTTTTGGCCGAACCTTGTTCGGCCAAAACCGTTCCGGCCGAAACCCCCTAATTTGTCCTCTACTGCGACACAAGTTTGTGCTTTCACCCGAATACCCTTTACATACCAATCTAGCTTTGTTTCTTGATACTTGACCATCTTCATTCAACTTATTTCTAAATACCCATTTTGTTCCAATTACATTTTTGTCTTTAGGCCTAGGTACAAGAGTCCATGTTTTGTTCTTCTCTATTTGTTTTATTTCTTCATTCATAGCCTCAATCCAACTTTCATTTTCCAATGCATCTTTGACATTTTTAGGTTCAAAATCAGCAAGTAAACATGTACCTTTTAGTCTACTTCTTGTCATAGTACCTTCTAATTTGTTTCCAATAATCTGATCTGGTGTATGATGCCTCCTGACATATTTGGCCAATACAGGTTCCTTGCCTCTTGAATGAGTTACATTGTCATCTTCTTGAATTTCATCTTTAGGTTCAAGTTGCTCGGGCTCGGTAGATATTTGCTCGGTAGGTTCAAACTGAGACTCGGGTCCTTGTGACTCAGTTTGAACTTCTTCTTGTGACTCGGTTTGATCTTCTTCCTGTGACTCGATTACTATATTGGGCTCGGTAGATGCAGTCTCCTTATTGACAGATGTGTCTGGCAATGTATCAGGTTCAATGTAAACAAATCTCTTGTAATCCTCTGGTTCCTTTTTGCTTTCTTCTTCAGTCTTTTCTGCAAACTCATCAACTTTCACATGTGCACTTTCTATGATTTTGTGAGTAGACAAATTCAAACATCTATATGCCTTACTCTTGCAAGAATATCCCAAGAATATTCCTTCATCACTTTTCACATCAAATTTGGCTTTTCTAGATTCTTTTAAGATGTAACATTTACTACCAAATACTTTCAGGTAACTTACATTGGGTTTATAGCCATACCATAACTCATAAGGAGTTTTGAATGTGTCTTTCTTCAACTGTACTTGGTTTAAGGTATGAACTGCAGTGCTGGTAGCTTCCTTCCAGTATTTCATAGCAATGTTCTTTTCAATCATTAGAGTCCTTGCATAATCCATGATAGATCTGTTCCTCCTTTCAACTATTCCATTCTACTAAGGAGTTCTTGGGGCTGATACTTGTCTTTTGATTCCTCTTTCAATGCAAAAATTATTGAATTCATGGGAGATGAATTCACCACCTCTGTCTGATCTCAAGCACTTCATTTTTTTCCCTATTTCCTTTTCTACTCTTACCAAATACCATTTGAATTTCTCAAATGCTTCTGACTTTTCTCTTAGATACATAACAGTCATCATTCTAGAGTAGTCATCAACAAAGAGAATAAAGAATTTTTCTCCAGTATAGCTCTCAATTCCAATAGGTCCACATAAATCAGTATGCACAATTTCCAAAATATCTTTAGACTGATAGTTTTTACTTTTAAAGCTAGTCTTTCCCATTTTTCCAATCTGACAATTCTTGCATAGACCAACATCAGGTTTCTTCAAAGTAGGAATGCCTCTTACTTTCTTGAATTTGCTTATTTTCACCATGTTATCAAAATTTACATGACATAACCTTTTGTGCCATAACCAACTTTCTTCAATTTGAGCAATAAAACATGAGCATTCACCAAGATCAAGATAAAACAAATTACCTTTGGTTTGTTTTCCTGATCCAATCAATTTTCCCTTGTCATCCAGTAGTCTTGCTTTGCCATGCATGAATTCAACCTTGAATCCAATGTTGATTAGCTATGCTACACTTAGAAGATTATGCTTTAGTCCTTCAACCCAATATGCATTATCACATATAAGTTCTTTGGTTAATGAGATTTGTCCTTTTCCTTTTATGCAACAAGGTTCATTGTTTCCAAACCTTACATTACCACCATCATAGTCTTCAATGTGTTCAAACTTTGTTCTGTCACTAGTCATATGATGTGAACATCCACTGTCTATGATCCATGTATCATTTTTTCTTATATGAGAGATAAGTGTCATCTCATCTTCATCATCATCAGATTCATCTTTTACAGCAATGAAGACAATTTCTTCTTCACTATCATCAGAATCCTTAGCCAAAAAACATGTTTTCTTACGTTTATCCTTGAATGATTTGAAATTCTTCTTGCCATTGTACTTGTGACCTTTCTTCTCATCCTTGCTTTGCTTGTTTGGGCACCTAGCTGCAATATGACCAATTTCTTCACATGAAAAATAGATTAAGGGAGTTTTACCTTTGTATTTACCTCTGCCTCTAGTATATTTCTTTGCAAGTAATGCTGCAATAACTTCAAGATCACTATCAGAACTTTCCTCTGATTCTTCTTCACTCTCTGACTAGATGTCCTTTATTTTCTTTCCCTTCTTAAGTGAAAGTTTGGCCTCAAATGTTGATTCAATATTTTTAGAAGTTGGAACATAGTTGTCATAGTTATCCAGCTCAAAGGCTATCAATCTTCCCACTAAGGCATCCAAAGTTATATTGTGATTTTTTTCACATCTTCTTTCTTGAATAGCAGATACTCTTATTGCATAGATAGGAAGTAATGTTCTGAGAACCTTACTTATAATAGTTTCATCATCAATTGTTCCTCCAAAAGCTTTGATTGCACTAACACTTGCCTTGATTCTTTCAACATATTTTGCAATGTTTTCATCTTCTTTTATTTTCATCTGATCAAACTATCCTCTTAGGCTTTCTGCTTTGGCTCTTTTCACATTTTCATCACCACCATAAATTTTCTTCAGCTTGTTCCACATTGCATAAGCATTTGTGCAGTCTTTGATCTCATCAAATTCTTCATAGCTGAGGGCTGATGCAATGTTTATCATCATGGTGTTATGGTTCTTTTTCTCTGCAATGTCTTCAACAGTTAATGTGCTAGTGTAATACCCCTCTAACCCTAATATAAGTTTTGTGTTTTTGAAAGAATTAAGATCCTTCGATGTTTTCTTACAGCTTAAGTTGTACATGATACTTGTTTGATCTATTCCTATAGTTGTTTATAATAATTTCATAAGCTAGTACTCAATGATTCTAATATCAGACATACTATCTAAAGGTATCACTTTTGTATGTATTTATCTCCATGTATGTATTGAGTACCTACAAGACCTTTATGAACATAGTTAGGATGTTATATGATATGTACTTGATAGATATATATAAGTGGTTAATTATATTTTCTTCTATTAAGGTTACTTTGGATGAATCTTGTATCTCACTTGATGATTTGATTATGTTGATTTATTATTAGTATTGATAAGAGACTAACACAATGCTTGAGATTCTAACCTTCGTTATGATGATGCTACATGCTTTGAGTGTATATATATACATGATGTGTTTTCATGATTCAGGACGAAGTCGTAGTTACTCACATAGCTGAGGTCCACATGATGTATCGATCTTGGTCATCTGTCTGCAATGTTTTCTTTTATACGTATATCCGTGCATATGTATTTCTTCTTTGTGATGCAGGCTTGTAGGTACCGGGCATCGACTTCACCTGGCTTCACAGGTCTGAGCATGCCCTCAAATCCTCGATGGTTGTTGTTATGGAGATAGTACTAAGGCCCCTACATGAGTCTTCCTTTGTCATTATTCCAATTTGGGAATATTAGGGTTCCTTCTTTGTCAGTCAACCTTTGGGTCAAAAACCCAGATCCAACGCACCCGGTTGGGCATGGTTGTAGTTAGTGCCTTGTGGCCACTTGAATCCATTTGGTTGTATGATTTGTTTACTCATTTTATTCATTTCTCCTTCTTTGTATGATTCTTAGTTAATCTTTCTATATTGTGTTTTAGGAGTTTGGCTTGACTTTCCTTGTTGACTTTGGTTGACCTTGTTTGATCTTATAGTTTTCTCAATATGTTTCATAGTTGATTTTTATGGCCTCTTTCGATGATTAGATTTATTTTGAGGCATGTGATTTTATTCTACCTCAGTGTTATATCCTATAGTAATTATAAATAGGTAATAATATTGTGATCTATTACTTCATAATCTTATAGATTATAGTGTTTGGTATTTGGCATGTATCTATATAAATATAAATATATATATATATATGGAAATATATATATGGGTGCACACATATATGTATTTATATATATATAATTTATATGTGATTATATGTTAATTATTGTAGATATTGTTGATGGTGTATATTTCGGGATTAATGTAAAGTATAATATTATTAATAATTAAATATTAAATAATGCGAGGTATATTATTCTCAATTGTTAATTATTAATAATGAGGATATGTTATATATATAGATATTGATGTAATTAATGATGGCATATGCATATATGTTAGGATAATATTACATGTGTGTATGAATGAATACAAATAATCTTTTATTGTATATTTGAGTAATATAGTTGTATGATATTAAGTTATTTTATAATACCCTTTAGTTAAGAGTTAGTTGGGAATTGGTTACTTTTCCTCTCAACCTTTGGAAATCTATTTATATGCACTACTTTCTCATTTGAAGGGAGGGGATTTTGGGGCTGAAGCATTGAGGAGAGGATGGCCTTACTTTTCATGGAGATTTTGGAGAGAAAACTTGGAGATGTGAAGGAGAGTTTGTAAGCATATGTCTTTAAGAATTTTTGGTTATCTTTGCTTTTGGGAGAGAGACATTTTTGTGAGAATTTCAGTAGTTGAGAGAGGGATTCTTTGCTGTGGAATTATTTCTTTCTTTCATGGAGATTTCTGAAAGTGGATAGGGTTTGAAGGATGCATCTCAAGTTTGGATTTGTCTTCTCTTTTGTTTCCTTCCTTCTTTGATTCAACCTTCGTAGGACATGAGGTATGGATTGAATATTTTAGTTACTTGATGTATCTGATAGATTATAGATCTATTTATATATTATCATTATTTATTATATCTGTACTTTTCATTTGTATGGTTATTTTAAAGTTTTGAGTTTTTATTTGTAAGAATTGGCATGTGTTTTCCTAGGGTTTTTAGCAACCCATTTTTGGAGATCTGTTATTATAACAATTTAAATTGCATCTATGGTTTTACTAAATTGATTTTCTGGAAGTAAAATTCATAGATCTCAAATGGGTATCTCTCTGATTTTATTTTTAGGGTCGAATTAATGCCTTATTTTTGACATTTTGGCAGACTATGCCTATCCATTCTTGATTCTGAATTTTCTGTCAAATGTATTCATATGCTACAGGCTGATATGATTACATAAAAGTCTAAATTTTATATCAGAGATTCTCTTAAGTCTTATCTTTCATTTTCAATTGGTTTGGTGAATTTTAATTATGTTTTGTGAAAATTACAACCATTTTAGTGAAGGCAGGTCTGAACCCTAACCAGAATTTTCTGTTTTAAACCAGAAGTCATAACTTTCTTTCCCACCATTGGATCTTCCTAAAAATAAAATTGAGAGTCCATAATTATGTTATCTAAATCTCCACTGAAGCGATTTCCTTTATTTTATGTTTTGTGGAAGATATGGATGACTGTTCTATGATGACTATTCTTTGCATTTAATCCTTGCTTGAAATAATTCAATTTAAGAACATCATTAAGTTTTAAGGTTTCGTATGGTTACCAGAGGCTATTAGAATTTGTTTTTGGTTAATTGGATCTATGTATACTCTGAATATGTTTATAATATCACTTGGATGTCTTCTTATATGTTTGGAACATTCTGAATGCCATATTGGGTTTAGGGTTGTCAAGTGGACTAGGGACAACATATGTTTTCCTAAACTCAATCAAATGTTGTTATGGAATTGATATGAATTCTTGATGATGAATCTATTATGTTCTTATGATTTTTATATGTATGTTAGGGAACCTAAGTACACTAGGTGAGTGGCTCATAGTGAGGGGCCGGGGCCTTAAGTGGCTAGTACCAGGATAACCTACTATGAGTTATTTAATCAAGTGATAACCTAAATAAATGAATTGGGAATGGGAGATTATTGGAATGGGAAATTACACATTAATCAAGATTAATTGTGCCTCGCCCATGCCTTTAGTGCTAGTAAAGACTAAGGATGGGAGTGGGAGAAGGTACCTATGCGTAGGTACAACTGAATGACCTTGTCTGTACGAGAGGCATTCGGTTCCGCATGTGCCTACTTGGGGGCCGGGGCCAAGAGTGGCTAGTACCAGGACAACCCAAGGGGTGAGGGCTATGCGATGACACTCACCTAGCTTTTAGCTTAGAGTCTCTATCAAATTTGATCATGCCTCTGGTATTCCTTATGGTCTTCTTGTCTTTTCCTTTTTGTTGTGACTTTGGGGAACTTTTATCACCACCTTAGGAATTTTCTAGTTGTTACCTCTTGTATGGGCCTTTGGTTCTATCTCTTAGCTCGGGGGAGTGGGCCTATTGGTTCCACGTGGTTGGGTGGTTAATATTTATATCGAGGTATTGTTCATGATTCTCTGGATGATCCTAGCACATATTCCTTTCCAAATTTGCAGTTGAAGATTTCTTATTGGATATTTTAATATGTTGAGATGTACTTATGTATTTGAATTCATGTAATTTTTAATCTCCTAAAAGGAGTCTTGTAGTATTGATGTAATCTCAATTCAAAGCAATGCATAAGGGAATGGGTAGTTCTAGGTAAAAGAAAGGGAAAATAATGTGGAATATTAGACATGTTACTAGCATTAAAAGAAAGTGTTTATGTTATTTCTCCTATCCTCTTATGTTGTCCATATGTAAAGGAAATAATCTTAAATATAGTTATATATAATGATGTATCACAAAAATAATGTATTCTCTCTTGATGAAAGGATCCAAGAAAATTATTGAGAAATGATAGGTTAGTGATTGGAATTATTAACAATGAATGGTTATGAAACAATACAATAAAATAGTAACTTGATTATAATGTTAATACTTGGTTCATGTTAATGAAATACCTAGGATAATGCCTACCTTAATGAATATTAATCTCTTACCTAAATTATTAGAGAAAAGTGATATAAAGGATAGTAGATGTAGATGAAATCAATATGAATTTATGGAATGAGTTGATAAAAGGAATAATGATGTTGGATGATTAACCTATGTTTAATAAAAGAAATAAGTTAGGGACATTTAACTTGGTGCATTAAAATGAATGTAGATTTTTTAAGCTCATGATTCTGTGAATATCTTATGCATGTAAATGGTTTATATGATGTTGCTTAGGTAGTGACGTTAGGGAACCCGGGAGGACTTAAGTTGTATAAATCTTACATTCAAGTAGTAGAAAATTATTTCTTCTTTTAGAAATATGAAGTGTAATGATGAATATTATTCTAGTTAAAATAAATAAATAAATTAAAAAAAAATTCACTACTTTCATTTTATAGAGGTTTTATGTCTTGTCCTCTTGGGTTGCCTGGCGGGGCGTTACAACTAGTAGGAGCTGTATATTCTGCATCAAGATATTTGCATCCTGAATCACCAATGGAAGCCAAATGAAGTCTCATGAGACCTTGCCATGCTGAAAAGTTATCTCTATTAAGCCTTGGAATTTCTCTCTTGTAAGACATCCTGATCTTTAGCTTAAGTCCTTGAAACCCTTCTTGCAAGCACCAAAAGCTCTAATACTAATTGTTGGAAATATAGATGGAGTAACTGAGAGGGGGGGGGGGGGGTGAATCAATTAACCACAAAAATATTACCACAGATCCCTTAGATGTCTTAATAATTCATTTGCTGCTGTTACTCGGTAAACATATAGAGAAATGATAAAACTCGGTTATTGCAATGAGTATTAATTATAACTGTTCTTAAGCATTCATTAGTGATTAACATGCATGCATAAAGAAAGTAACATGAACACATGAGACACTAGATTTAACGTGGAAACCCAATATGGGAAAAACCACCAATGTAACTAGTTACTATTTTTCACTTTTCTGAAGTGAGCCCTGTTAGGAGCCAACCCGGTTAAAGGTTACAAAACACACTGTTAGGTGTGACCTTGTTAGAGGATTTAATCACCTTGTTAGGAGTGGCCTTGTAAGAGGTCTTTGAAACAATTCAATAGAACTATCATCTTGTTAGAGGATTTACAAAATGGT
The DNA here is from genome assembly GCA_027943335.1 of Chamaecyparis obtusa. Taxonomy (NCBI): domain Eukaryota; kingdom Viridiplantae; phylum Streptophyta; class Pinopsida; order Cupressales; family Cupressaceae; genus Chamaecyparis; species Chamaecyparis obtusa. The sequence continues at coordinate 451,286 of BSBK01000345.1, read as the reverse complement.
TGTTAAACCAACTCTGTTAAGAGATTTTGAAATCACTGCTACAATGGTAAGAAAGTAACAATTAGATGACCTAAATAATGATGCAACTAAATTGGTGATTACAGATCTCTGGTCTGCTTCACTAGATCCTTCCTGATCAAATAAATCTTTTCTACTCCTCAAGGATATCTAACCATCCTTCAAAATTTGCACACACCTTCCTTCAAAATGATTTGCATGTTTGCTCATCCATACATACTTCCACTCTTTCACACTCACAACTTGACCTTCTATATATACCATTCAGATTGTCAAGTTAGGACTAATAATCATTACAAACATTAACACTCATTACAATAGTCAGCTGGAATAAAAAAACTTTATTTCTCAAATTAACAAAATCCTTTACTGGGCTGACCTTGCTCAGTAAACACTAATCCTGAAAAAATTTCCTTCAATGACCGAGAGAACTCGGTAAACACTGTGAATTCTACAACATCCTTTGGAGACTGAGTGAACTCGGTAAACACTAACTTTCTTTCGATAACCATGGAAGCTCAATTAACACTATTTTCTGCCATACTTTCCTTTGACACCTGAAAGATCTCGGTAGACACTAAAAAATTGCCTGCTGACCGACTGAGCTCGGTAAACACTAGGAACTACTTTCCTGACCGACTGAGCATGATAATTGACATGACATTTGTGTGACATCAAAGACAACACATAATTAATCCAACAATCTCCTTCAAACAATTGTATCCAACAATCCACTTCATCCACCTTCCTCGCAACATGTGCCAATGTTGGTTCTGACAACATCCCCTTATCATAATCAATTCCCATCCTTCCAGCCAAACACTTTATACCACCATATCTCCCATCTACCTCATCCAATCCATGCCTTTGCATAATCTACCCATCCTAATAAAGCTGCACCAACATCTAGATAAATCAGAAAGGATCAACAAAAAGTCAACAAAAGATTAGTACAAAGTCAACAACAAATCAAAAAGTCAGAGAAAGTCAGCAACAAATCAGAATATCAGTGAGAGATCAGCATAAAGTTAGCAAAAAATCCATAAAAATTTGAAAAAATCAAGAAAAATAACAAAAAGAAAAGAAAAAGAGAAAAACATTCATCCAATGGTGAGAACTTGGTCATTCAAGCACCTTGGGAAAGTACAATGATGAAAACCTAGCAAACAGGCATCTTGCGTAATCCCCCTAGTTTGTCTTTTCAATTGGGGGAAATTCCCTTCTATCACATCTTATCCAGCATCTTCTTCATCCCATTTGTCTCTCACCTCCGTCATCCTCCTTTGGATCTTGATAAATAAAATTGAGACCACCAAGTGTACATTCTTTTGGGCACCTTTTTGGCATCCATCACATCTTTCAGCCACCTATCCTCTATCCAATCCATTCTTCTCAGCTTCCATCTACCTTCCTCATCATCTTATCATTGTATCTTCCATCTAGTTGTAACCCCAACCAAAAGCCTCTGAATACATGAACTATCCTAAGCAGGGGGCATCTTGTTCCTTGGTGACATATTCCTTGGAGACTTTATCACACCCATCTTCCATCTCCTAAATCTTCCTCCAATCCAATCCTTCAGCAGTTCCTCCATCCAAATCCTAAGAAGATTCCTCCATCCAAATCCTAAGCAATCCTCCATCCAAATCCTTTTTGATTCCTCCATCCAAATCCTAAGAAATCCTGCATCCAAATCCTAAAGCTTTTCCTCCATCTGAATCCCTCAACATTTCCTCCATCTTTCTGTCACCTAGTAACTTCCCCTGTCATTGGTATCTAGCTATAGGCTACCCCATGCAATCCAATGACATTCATCCATATCCACATATTCCCAACAATCTTCCAACATCTGATAATCCTATCCACATCCTCTAGCTACCCGAAGACCAACATCCAAGATCAAGCCAAATCAATCCAATCACATACTTGTGTGTGTAAGCTTAACACCTTCATGAAACTAAGATCAATTAGCAACAATTCAAAGTACAAACGAAATCTAACTAAGAATTGAAACTAAAACCTATAGCATCTCATGGCTCTCTAGAAAGATGTGGTAAGTGAAGCTCTCAGCTCAATCTCCACTAGTGACACTTCTAAAATGAGAAAATATGCCTCTACTAATGCTTATTCTAGCTCAAAGTGATACAAAGATAATTCAAATTACTCAAATGCTCTTAAAATACTCTCAAATTGTCTATAACAACAATGCTTTGCAAATGAATTTCTAAGATATGTTATGCTTCCAAAATGCCTCTTATTTATAGTAAATTCCCAAGGGTAGGGGGTGGAGTGAAGTAATCATGATTAACCCTTTGGTTGAGTCAAATACTTTGCAATGTTTTTAAATGGGGGGACAATTTAAAGGCTTGTCTCAAAGCTTTGGACAAAAGGACAAAATTGAGTGGATGAGATTGAAAGATTGAAATGAGTGATTGAGATTCATTCCTTTTGAGTGATTTATGTATTTTTGTCCTCAATTCTCATTGGTTGCTCAACTTTGTTGAAAGATATTAGGATTAATCAAATTTAATTAATTAATTAAATTTAGCCATGTAAGGGAATAGGTTCATTTTGATTTTTGATTTAACAACTATATAATTAATTGATTAAAGTCAATTATATAGTTTTTTTCACCCTTTGAAGCTTGTATTTAATTATTTAACATCATTATTTGATTTTTCCTTTGCTTTAATTGATTTTGTCCAATTTGATTTTATAAATGTCCATTTTGAATTGATTTGATCCATTTTGATGATTTAGTGCATTTTGATAAGATTTAAAAGCACTTATCCATTTTTGAGTGTCTACAAATGCGCCTCTTTGAATTGATGTGCAAAGCTCATTGATTCAAAGATTCTTTTAGTCCTAGTCATCTTTTAGGTCCTAATTTTTTATTTACCACTAATATGAAACTGATTACTACCTGATATGACATGCCTCTGATCTGATACTGATATGCCTCTGATCTGATACTGATATGCCTCTGATATGATACTGATAAAAATGATATGTGCCTCACTGATAATGATTCAAAAATTTGATATGCCCAAAATTTTGATGATGTTTGATGCCAATTTGATACTCTGATGCCCCCTCAGAAATAAAACATATTGATCGTTTGATTTGAAAAATTTGATGTAGTTGATTGATTTTTTGAATATGTTTTCATTTCTAAAAAATCTTGATAATATGCCATGATCCAAAAATGTGCCTCTATTCATTTGATAGGTTAATATAGGTCAAAGGTAAATTTCACCTCTAAAATTAGGTTAAATTAGCTTAAATAGGTTGAAAAACCTTGATTTACTATTCATTTGCACTTTTGACTTCTGTGATTTTTGCTTTGGTCCTGCGGTGATTTGCATAATGGTTGTCCCTATCAGAGAGCATCGGTTCGAGAGGTATCGGTGTTATGCAAGACCACTTGGCTACGGACCTCCAATGAGTCATTTTGAACTTCCTTGTTGCATTTATTGCACTTTTTTCTTGTAGTCATTGTTTTAATTTTTGCCAATTCACGCTTAGGATAGATTTAGTGTCGCTTAAGCCTGTAAAGTGTCGCATCTGAGATTTTTACTCACGCCTCCACATAGTAAATTGTTGCTTAAGAATTTTTCATTCTTGCTTGGGAATAATATGGTCCCACGTAGAGTTAGGTTTAAAATTCCTATTTGCATATGTTTTTCCCCTTATGAAACCCTAGAATTTCATTGTCACCTAGGCTTCATTCATTATGGCCTAGCATTATACAATATCGTGTGATAGGTGATTTATCTCTTAGGACCGAAGAAATGTCACCTAGCAACGTTTCTACACTACTTAAGAAGAAATGTCACATGGTATATGTAAAATCATGCTTGAGGATTTTTTTTCTAAAATTTTTTACTTGTACTTGATTTTTTCCAAAAAGAATTTGATAACTCCAGATGATTGATTCCAATGATAAGATTAGGTCTATTGCATTTCAAAAAAAGAATTGATTAGGATATCAGGATAGTAGTACCAATGAATGTGATTTGTCAACCTGATAGGATAGAATACTGATAGGTTAAATCAATCAGTGTGAAAACTAATATGATTGATACTACTTACTTCATTCTCAAGACATAGAGACACAAAAAAATGGTACTAGGTGTGATTACTTGATACTTTTGATAGAACTAATTGACTTTAGATAATTCCTTGACATGGTATACTGATACGATTCCTTTGTTTTTCCAAACAAGCATAGTTTCCTATTCTTTACATCCATTCTATTGCATCATGGGTCATTGATCTTGGTCAGGCACTTATTGATGCTGAGTATCGTGTTATCGAGATATGTAGTCTGAGATTTCTACTTGATATCCCACGGTTTCAGCTGAACCGTGGTCTATTGATTGCTGTGGTGGAGAGATGGCACTCTAACCATCATACCTTCCATCTTCCCTATGGAGAGATGATGATCACACTAGAGGACGTGTATAGATTGCTACGCATCCTGTGCAGAGGAGAGTTAGTTTATTATGATTCTATTTATGATAGCATAGTCTGCCAATGAGTTTTTAGGGACAACACTATAGATGACAATACCATCACTTGGCCACAGTTTGCTTCATTTCTGACATTGCCAGCGATACTTGGTGCCCTTATCGGTGGTTTACTTCTTCCCGACCGATGAGGTCATGGTTTTTTAGTCAGATGGGGTAGGATTCTTGAGGATTTACTTGCTCAACCTCGATGCTTTGATTGGGGCTCATGTGTTCTTGCCCAACTCTACCAAGATTTGTGTGAGGTAGTCTAGAGAGAGAGTGCTTCTTTGTTAGCCAAGGCAGTGATTCTACAGTTGTGGGTATGGGAGCATCTTCCCATTACTAGGCCTATTTTTGATAGGATTCGACAGCATGGTTTTCCATATGCTTTTCTATATAGCGGTATGGTTGTTCAGCATCATCTGGGCAATCTTGATTATTGGCGCCGAGTGATTGATGATCTTGATTAGGTTCAGTGGTGACCATATATTGGTTGTGAACACTAGAGGGAGGATGATGATGAGCTACCCTATATGTTTTCTCCTCGATGGATGATTGGCAGGTCAACTACTATTATTGAGCATTTCTATTTTGGTTGAGTGTCTTGCCAGTATGATAGAGTATAGGATATGCCTCAAGGTGCAGCATTATATGCTCGTGTATAAGCAGAGCAATCGATGTGTGGTCCTCTGATTGATTATGAGTTTGCATGTGATCAGATCGTTGGTATGGCATATTGTAGATGGGAGATGCTTGCAGTTATTTTTGATGTTGGGATGTCCCATGAGTATCGAGACTGGTGGTCTCATAATAGGTTTCCTCATTTTACTGATCCAGCAGAGCCTATCCCAGTTCGGGGTGATGGTGGCGGTGGTGATGGTGGTAGGAGACCTTAGAGATGGTGAGGATAGAGAGCTCCTTAGGTTATTGGTAGGGCACGAGATGGAAAATGGATGAGAGATGGACATGGCTGGGATAGAGCCAAGGGACAGGATGATATAGTTGAGGTACGTCCTAGAGCAGCAACACATAGGTAGTAGAGGGCTCATTGACAATAGAGACAGACTCATGTAGATGCTTCTCGACATATTCCTGGTGGATTAGATCCTTTGGTTCAATTGCAGAGAGTTGCCTTAGCTTAGCAAGATTAGGCTCCAACATAGTAGGTTCCTCCATAGGTGCAGCAGTCATAGGATATGGGACAGAGTTCACAAGCTGCTCCTAGCATTGATAGTGTAGTATGAGAAGTGCATTCATTGAGGATAGAGGTATCCACTATTGTGGGAAAATTAGATCAAGTTGCTACCATGATGTAGTAGTTCATGACTATGATGGCACAAAGCCGTAGCGTAGCGAGCACTTCTCAGGCTCCTCCTTCACAGGATGGCAGAGGTCCCAATGGATCAAGTGCTAGTGATGGTTCGGGTACTGCTATGGGCTCTTGATGATTGATGCCAGATCTGCTCTTGATGATTTCCTTGTACCATGTTTCATGTTGTTTTATTGATCAAAACACTTGATGTATCACTTTCATGACATTGTATCTTGATATATTGATTTGATGGATCATTGATGTCGATGGACACTTTTATGATGATATATGATGATTCACTCCTTCATTTCTCTTGATGAGTCTGTTATGAGATTATCTTTTTATGCAGCTATATGATGTTTACTATGCATTTTACTTTAATTTATGCTATGGATGGAGTTATCTTATTTTATGATATAAATAGATGAATGCATTGATGTATGGATTTTGACATGTTTTCTTGTTTTTCCATGTGTGAATGCAAAATTTTTTATGGAAATGCATATGAATGCCCCTATGTTTTTTATTTTTATGATTTTGGATGTATGCAATTCTATCCTTAATTACATGTATGCAAATGATGTATGAGTAATGAACCTTTTTCTTTCTTTTCTCATGTATGGATAATGATTAATGATTAATGTTATGCATGAATGCAAAAGATAATTTCATTTTCTTTGATTGATTGATATCAAGAGTAAGATGTTTGATTGAACCCCCCATTTCTTTTGATGTTTTGACTAACCAAGATTATAAATGTACCCCCTTGTCCTTGGAAAATTTAACCATAAACAAATGCACATGGAATTAATCTAACATGTTAATGCAATTAATCTAACATGATAATGCAATTAATCTAACATGATAATGCAATGCAATGCAACTAAGTGTCACTAGCTTTTTAGCAAAGAAATGCCATGGAGATAAATTTTCATCATTGAGCATTTTGGGACCGAAAAGAAAGTACAATCATCACTCACCACATCGTGATGATATGAATACCACTTTATATCACTCTTGCTAACCCCTTTTGAAAATTGGTACAACCCTCACTAGTTGGATGACCAAACTATGGGAGTATGAATACCGGTTTCAATGGATTCAATGTTTCAAGTGGATTTTGGTATTAAGATATGGAAGATCTAAATAGCCAAGGTATCTATTTGCGTAAACAAGCAAAGGTTAATCCTTCATCTTATGTGATAGTCCTCGATGGTTCTTTGATGACCATGTCGTTAGACAAATTCTCATAAGTCAATGAATCTTCCTCAAAATAGTTACTCAAAGGCAAAAAAATACCATGTCTCTATCATGGCCAATCCAGTCAGAACATCATCGATTAGCTAAAAAGATGTGATAAAAATCAATTTTAAGTAAAGAACATCAAAAGAAAGCTTCAAGTGTTTTGCATTGTATCACAACTTTCAAAAGGGAATTCCAAGCATTCTAATCTTTAAAAGTGTTTGTCAATTTTTAATCCTGACTAATAAAGTCAATGAAGGCTCATGGATCAAGTTGTAGGATATAGATACTTGGTTTGTGAACAATGATATCCATCAAAGGTTCATGAAAATCTCTCTCTGAAGTTTTGATCTCTCTCTATGATTGTGACTGAATGTAGCACTATTGAATCTACTTGGTACCAAATTTCCAATCCTCTTCTACCCCCAAGTGATAAATGTGCTCGTGTGACAAACTTAGGGCCATAGGAAATGCAATGATGCAACTGAGGGCTTATTATGACTATGTACAAATGACGGATGCAATGAAGGTTTATAAATGAGATGATGGAAATGCAATATGTACACATGTGACTGGAAAGGAAAGACTTAAGGGAACAAAAGGCACTTGTTTACCAAGTTTTCACCCTTTTGGATTTTTTTTCTTTTTCACTTTTTTCACTTTTTTTGCTACCAAGGTGCCTATTGCTAGGTTTTCACCAAGGCACTTTTTCTCTTTTTACTTTTTTTGTACTTTTCTTTTTTTCAAATGTTTTTGGTATTTTCAAGATCTCTTTGAATATGTACCATAAATATGATGCTCCTCATCTGATACTCTTTATACTCTTTCATCTCCCTCATGTATAGAACCTTTTTAGATGAATGATATTGATAGGCTCTTGTAGTTCTTCTCCTTCACAATTTGCTAACTTATAAGTTCCCATTCCAAATGAAGAAACAATGATGAACAGACCAAGCCAATTAGCCTCCCATTTTCCTTTCTTTTCTCTTTCAACTTGATTCTTTGGGTTCTCTCTTAACACTAAGTCTCCTACTTGAAAGGCTCTTAGTTTGACAAAGTGACAAGCATCTTTCTCTAATATTGTTTTCCAGAAGTACCCTAAGCAAAGGATCTTCTTGGCTAGGTTTAAACCACTTGAGTGTGACCCGCAAATGCCTTCGTGAACCTCATGTAAAGCTAACTTAGACTCCTCTTCCTCTAGAAATCTAAGTAATGTCTCATCAAGACCTTTATGATACAATTATGTAATGGGCTGATTGGCATATGAAATTTTGTTTTTCAGCTCGAGATTGGTCTAAAGGTAATACTTGGTCTTTGAGATATGTATAGATAGGGCCATACCAAGGTGAGTCATGTCCATGAAGTAGGGAAACAATTTGGGTTTTGGGAAGGTCGAATGCCGGTTTCATCAACTCTTCCACCAAGAACTCGTACTTCTCATTCTGATATGGTTTTTGTAATAAGGAAGCCAAGGTGGCCATTACATCAGCTACTCTATTTTTCTCTCTCAAAATCTGCTCAAAAGTGATCAAGAAAAATTACTTCTTCCATCCATCAATCATAGTCTTGTATGGCATTAATTTATGATCTTTGGTATTGTATTCATCATTGACTTGATTGATTATTAATTGAGAATCTCCATATACTTGTAGCTTGGTGATGTTCCATTCTAAAGCCATTTTAATGCCAATGAATAAAGCCTCATATTCTGCTATGTTGTTTGTGCATGGGAATAAAAGCTTGTAGGACTTTGGAATAGTGTACCCTTGAGGGGTAATCAATAATATGTCATCCCCAGAACCTCCTTGTGTATATGAACCATTGAAATACAACTTCCATGTCTTTGCCTCTATGTTTACAATTGCAGAATCTGAAAATTCCACTTGAATGATTTGTGTAGAAGTCAAAGGATTTTTAGCTAAGTGATCTACTCTCACTTGTCCTTTTATTGCCTTCTTATCCACATACTCAATGTCAAATTCACTTAATATCATGACCCATTTTTCTATCCTACTCGTTAAGGTAGTTTTGCTTAGCAAATACTTTAAAGGATCAATTTTGGTGATTAGTTTCACCTTATGCATCAACATATAATGTCTTAATTTTTCGGATGCAAAGAAAACCACTAAACAAGCTCTTTCCATAAATGTATAGTTAATTTTGTATTTGATCAATGTCCTACTCAAATAGTAGATTGCTCTTTCCTTCCCTTGCTCATCTTCTTGCACCAAAAGAGCTCCTAGAGACCTCTTGGTAGCGGATATGTACAATAGCAATGGCTTTCCCTTGATTGGTGGAATTAGGATTGGTGGATTTATTAGATAAGTTTTCAACAAAGTGAAGGCTTGATAACACTCTTCATCCCACATGAAAATAGTATCCTTATGTAGCAACCTTGTGAATGAATGACATTTTTCAGCCAATTGTGAAATAAACCTTCTTATGGATTGAATCTTGCCTTGTAGAGACCTCATTTGACTTATGTTCTTTGAGATTTCCATATCCATTATTGCTTGTACCTTTTCCTAATCCACTTCAATCCCTTTTTTTGAAACTATATAGCCTAACAATTTGCCAAATTGAACACTGAAGGCACATTTCTTTGGATTTAACCTCACTTTGAATTGTTCCAATTAGATAAATATCTTTTTCAAAATTTGTAAGTGATCTTCTCTTTTGTGGGATTTTTCCAATATGTCATCCACATAATCCTCTAGAAAGGTGTGCATCATGTCATGGAAGATAGTGGTCATTTCCCTTTGATATGTGGCTCCTACATTTTTAAGGCCAAAAGGCATGACGTTCCAACAAAAGGTACCCCAAGGACATGTAAAGGTTGTCTTCTCTTGGTCTTTGGGTGAAATTTTTATCTGATTCTAGCCGCTAAAAATATCCATCAATGAGTACATGGAGTGACCTACTATCAAATCAACTATGGCGTCTATGCTTGGAAGTGGGAAATCATCCTTAAGACATGCAAGATTTAATCTCTAAAATTCATGCATTCACGAATGGATTTATCATGCTTTGTGACTAGTACAATGTTAGATATCCATTCAGCATATGCTATTTCTCTTATAAATCTAACCTTCAATAATTTTTCCAACTCCGCTTTGACTAGGAGAGCTATATGGGGGTGCATTTTTCTCAACTTTTGCTTCACGAGCTTAACCCCTAGTCTAACATTCAAATGATGCATAATGAAGTCGGGATCCAATCTAGGCATGTTGGCATAGGACCAAGCAAATTTTACTTGTTTTTCTTGGAAAAACTTGATAAAATCCTCTCTTTCTAGAGGTGTAAATGACGCTGCCAAGTGTATAAATTTTGGATCCAATTCTGTCCCAATGTTGACCTTTTCTATTGGCTCTATGAGAATAGGTGAAATTTCTTCCTCATGTTTAGGTAGGGTATCCAATCTCTCCTCCTTGGGTGCCACAATTGGGTTTTCAGCATAGGAAATGTCCATTATCTTTACTTTTTTGGGTTCTAGTGCTGCCACATAGTGGTTTTCATCACTAGAATTTTTCATTTTTTATTTTTTTTTCATTTTTTTCTTTGGACTAATAGATTGGACCCCCGCTACTTTCATCATATTCATATCAAATTCATTGGTGAAAGAGGGCTCAACCAAATTCAAGTATTGGGCCATTGCTTGGTCATTTGGAAAATAGAGTAAATCACTTGGTTCGGTTTGGTCCCAATCAATAAGTTTGGGATTTATCAAGGATAAGGTTTTATTTGGCAAGGTGTCCTTAATTGGATTTATGGACATGACTTCATTTGAGGTTTCATACATTGTATCATTTAGATCTATAACATGAGCTTCCTCGAGAAGGTCCATGGAAGAAGGATCAAAGTCCTCTTCACTAGAGTCCTCTAAGACTTCTATGGGAAATAGCATGGGAAAAACCACGAGCGGATTAAAAATAAAATTTGAATCTCTCTCCTCAAAAGGTATCCAATATGTATCTATCCATGCTTGATTGGTAGATTCTTGTCCTATGTTGAGGTCTTGTATATTAGGCTCTTCATTGTCTTGAGTTTCTTGCCTTGGAATCTTTGTATAAGTATGTATTGTGACTATCTCCTTATCATGACATGAATCAATAGATAGGGTGTCCCACTCATAAGGTCAAGAATCATCACTATCACCATCAGATTCCACCATGTTCACTTGAGGGTAGAAATCATGCATTGGGCTGGAGCTTTCTCCTTTGTATTGGTAGCCTCCCCTGGATCTCTCTTCTTTTTCCCTCCACAAAGGTTCAATGGGCTCTAGAAAACCTTTATTTTGTTTTCCTAAGGGTCCTCTTCCCTTGTATCCCATATTGCTCAGTTTGAATACTAATATGTTGAATCCTTTCTATGGGAATATCTGAGGTATCATCTTCTTCTTGATAAAGCCATTGAAGGACTTCATCCTCTTCTTTGTCGAATGCTACTTTGTTGCTTTCTCTTATGAAGTAAGAGTTATACTTATGAGGAAGATTTTCATTTGATGGTTTTCCATGTGTCCTTGGAGATGTGGGTAAGTTGAATAGGGAAACGAAATATTCCCCTACTCCTTTGGAACTAATTTTGCACTATTTTTCAAATGTATTCATCATCTCACTCATGTGTTGGTAATGGTCCTCCTTAGCTTTATCTTTCTCTTCTTTGGTGGGTTTGTAAAGTACTATCTTTGATTTGGGTGCTTGACCTGAATTTTCATTTGACATTTGGACCCTCATAGCTCACTTTTTCCTTTCCCTTAGCTGATGTCATTGAGCTAGCTTGAGGAGGGTTTGAAGTAGCACTTAATGTCAGCTCATCCATTTTAGCATCTTCAATGGTGGCTCTTTGAATAATTCCTTCTCAATTATGGGGAATAAATAGCTCATGAATGGGTTTAAGTGCATTGCAATATTGGAATGGATTTGAGTCCCCTCCAATCGTGATTTCCTCACCCATGTAAGAAAATTTTATGCATTGATGGTACGTGGATGGGACCACTTACATCTCGTGGATCCATGGTCTTCCCCATAAGATATTATAAGTTAGTTTCATATCCAAAACTTGGCAATTTGTGTCCTTTTTGATAGGTCCCACTTGAATGGGCAATACAATCATGCCTTTGGAGGCCCTTTTAGCTTCATCATAGGCCTTAATGGTTATTCTTTTCATAGGATCAATACATGACTCAAATAATCCTAAATGTTTAACAAGGCTCAAAGTACAAATGTTAAGACTGGCTCCCCCATCTATGAGAGCTCCTTTAACCCTATGTCATTCAATCAAGACCTCTATATGCAATGGCAGATTTTGGGGATGGGTAATAGACATATCATCATGGTCTGAAAATGAAAGGCAATGGGGTGCCATCAGGTGCCCTACCATGTTCTAAAACTTCTCCTCTTCTAAGTTAGTAGGAACATTGGTTTCCACTAAGGCTTTTTCTATAATTTCCTTGTGATTTGGAGAGAGTTTTAGTAACTCCAAGATAGATATTTGTGCTAGAGTCTTTTGTAGTTGATCTACCAAACTATATGGTTTTATTGCTATAGATGTTTGCTTGATCACAATGTTGGATTGCGGAAGGCCAATGGGTTTAGGATCAATCCCTTGTAAGGTGATCCTTGAAGTTTTCCCCCTAGTGATCACATTTCATGTCTCTTTTTGGGGTTGTTCTTTGATCACTATAGCATTCACAACATTATCATAGGGTGGCACAAAATTGATGTTATTGCTGCTTTGTTTCTTTCCATTGGATGATTCACCTTTGTCATGACTATAGAAGGGTTGTTTGAAATCCATGTGGTCTTCATTACTTTGAGGTCCTTCAATGGTGATCAATCCACTATCAATTAAGTCTTGCACCACGTTCTTCAGCTGCAAAAAATCATTTGTAGTATGAACTCAAATTCTAAGGTATTCACAATGGCTATTTTCACTCCACCAGCTGGGTTTATGTTGTGGTTCATAAGGTTGAATACTTGGTAAAGTAATGATGTTGTTAGCCACGAGAGTCTTAAATTATTTTTTGAGAGGTTCACCCAAAGGTGTGAAGTTCCTCTTAGGAGTTGGCGCCAAGAACTTGTCTGATTTATTACTTCTTTGATTGTTTCCTTGATTGCCACCATTAGTATTGTTGTTAAAAGGTGCCTTTGAGGCCTGATTTGCATTGTTCACCTAATTAGGTGTTCTTGTAAGAGCAAATGGAGTCACCTTCACATTTTTAGAATCCACAACACCATCGTTGATCACTCCCTTATTACTATTTTTCAATCCAAACCAATTATAGCTATTGGACCAATTCTTGTTCTAATTGTTGTTATTATTGGAGTTATTCTATTATCTTTATACAATTTCAACTCTCCACTTTTAACTGGCACTGCTTCCATTGACACTCCATTTTTGATAAGATCTTGGAAGGTCTTGGGACATTGCATTCTTAATCGGTAGTTCATCTCATTGCTCAAGCTATTGATGAAGATATCCATCTTCTCCTTTTCGGGCACACTCCTAGGATACCTAGCAAACACCGTCCTCCATATTTGTAGGAAAGTGAGGAATGCTTCTCCATCCTTTTGTTTGGTGTTGCATAATGTTATCATGGTGACCTCATGCTTGATGTTATATGAGTAATGTGCCACAAATTTTGAAGCTAGTTCTTCAAAAGTTTTAATGTTGAAAGGTAGTTTAGAAAATCACTCCATGGCTATACCTCCTAAGCTTCTCAAGAATAGCCTCATTAAATAGGTGGTATAATGCATGAACTCTAGACTTAGTGTGCAAAATTCTCATAGGTGATCTTGAGGATCTGATGCTCCTTCATACTTATCACACTTAGGGAGCACTACATTGATAGGGAATGGCACCATAACTAAAATTTTATCAAATGGGAACGGACATAATGTTTCAATAGAAAAGGGCTTTAGAGCCCCACTTTGCTTGATGGTATCTAGTTGCATTTGAAACAACTTGAACTGCTTGTTCATTATGTCAATGGTACTCTCTTCAACTTTTGGTGGTCTGAGTTGGTTCACATCATAATCTCAGGGAAGCTTAAGACCTGCTCGGGCTAAGTCCGTAAAATACTTTGCTTTATCTCTTGCCATTTCCTTTTCCATGAGTTTTATAAAATACGAGCTTTGAATGGCTTCATCAACCTTATCATCAGTTGCATCATCAGCAGTTGGTTCATGATTAGCTCTATGGTTAGTGGTATCAATTCCTTGAGTGTTTTGATCCATTCCTCCACTGTTAGTATTGCTTTGATTATTCGGGTCAATACCTCCATTCGGATCAATACCTCCATTGTTGTTATTACCCAAGCCACCAGAGTAAATCATATTGGTTTCTTTTTGTTGAACGAGCTTTTTGGGTACTCTTGGAGTAGAAAAAGTATCATCCGAAAAGGAAGTTCTTCTCTTAGGTAAGTTTCATCTGCTTGTAAAGTTTTCTTGACATAGTATGATCTATTAAAAGTAGGCATGAACATAAACTAATTGGAAAATGAGATTCGATCTTGCCCGTGGCCAAATCCTTATGAAATTTTCAAAAGTTGGGTAGAACTAGGATTTTTGATTAGGCTGAATGTTGGAACAGCAAGAACATGAAAAAGGGTATCCAAATATGTAGTCAAAATTTCATGAATCCCTTGGTAAATACTCTCTATTGGCCATTTTGTGTTTTTAGGCGTCACTAACCTGAGTGTAGGCATGACTGAAAAGGTAATACAGGTTGACTGGAATTGAGTTAGGTGACACACTGTAGGGTGTAGGCGACACTTTACCGTTGATAGGCATTTTTCCAGTATTGATAGGCATGACTTAATATGTGTCAGGCGTAGCTTCTCAATTAATACACATTTTTGAAATAGTCACGGGCGTGACTTTACCTCTGATAGGTGATATTTCTCTATGCACAGGTGGTACTTTGTAGATCAGGTTGTAATTTTTAGATTTTAAACATTGTAAGATCAAGTCTATGAAATTTTCTTGTTTGAAAATGGAACATAATTGCAACACACACATCAATTTTTCATCATGTCCCTAAAACACACTAGAGTGTATATTCTCGATCATTTTCCATAAGTATTACACAAGAAAGAATTCCAAGCAGTCTACCTATAGTCAAATTTGGCTTTTAACATTTTGGCTCTATGAGGTAGCTTACTACTTATCAGGTGTTTATTGAATAACTCCATTCTAAACTATGACCAGTTCTTATACCCACTTGCGGGCTTCTTACATGCACAAAATCATGATTTGGCACAATCTGTAAGGACTACTAGAGGAAGTGAAGAAACTTGCACACAATCTATCCACTTCCCATTTAAGGAAAAGTGTATTTATATTATAGAAGGTTAGCTATTACCATGAAAAAGGTGGTTGTCTCCCACTTGGGTCGTTCCCTCTCACCAGCCTCGTTAATGCAATATCTTGGGAGGCAGGCCCTCTATTGTTCTGTCATGTATATAAAATGAGAAAATGAACTTAGTCCAACAAGTTTGGGAGTTTGATTCACTTAAAAAGAGAAGAGCATATCCCTATTGTCTTCCTTTGTTCCAAACACTCAAGCAACAATTGTTCTTTCCCAATCTCTTGACAATGACATTCTTATAATTGAGGTGTTTGGTTCATTCCTGATTTTACTTAAGCTAGGTTCAAAGAATGCCACAATTTAAGCAAGTGCAAGCTTGATTCAATGAATACCTTTTCCTTTGTAGCTAGCAATGGCTAGGCATTTTTTTGTGATTTTTTCTTTTTATCTTTCTCTTACTCACCTAGTGGTGATAGTTCCTGCTCCCTCCTCCATCAAGTTAGTCAAAAAAGCCATACAAAATGAGGGAAAACTAAATTGAAATTGAAGAAGAAAACTTTTATGGATTGAATCTTAAGACCTTATTTGCAATTTTTTTATGAAAACCTAAACTAAGGAGAGAAAATCCAATTGAGAGATACAAATTTATTCTTGTAAGCTTCAATAATTCTAAGATAGTTCTGATATACCTTGTTTTCTTCTTCTTGTGACGTCTCAAGAATAGCTTTGATGTGTGCAATGTTTTCCTTCTTGATCCTTTTAGTCAAAGCCTTGTTTTCTTGGTTGAATCTGCTCTCTGGCTTTTGCACCTTTCTCTGCCTGCTCATTTACAGTAAAAATATGCAAATAGAGAGTAAGATAATTGAATTGATCAATCTAACAGCAAATAAAAACAACAGGCAGTAGTCGTCATTGTCCAGCTAATACGCGTGAAAAAACTATTGACAAGCGTAACTTTGACAATAGCAAGCATCACTTTCTAGTGGCTCAAATGTTATTCAAAGTTACTTAGGCATAAATAGTTTATTACCAAGTGTAAACAATATTGAAAATTGCATAAAAAGATGTATTTAAAATGACAATTTAACAATGTTAGGCATAATTAGAAAACACTAGGCATGACTGTCTCTGTAAATTATGCAGTAAAGCCTATCACAGGCAATGACAAATAGTAAATTCGTGACACTTCTTAAGTCTCAGGCATAACTTTGTGAGCAAAGGCTGAATAATTTATCTCATAGGTGTGAGCATCCATCCCGAAGGCAACTAGATAGAATTTGAGACTAGAGAGAAGTGATCCACCAGGTGTGAGTCAGCAACCTTTAGGCATCAAAACAATGATCTCAAGTGTCATCAAAATGACTATAAGCATGACTAAATCCTTTGTAAGCGTGACTTCACTTGTTTTCTATAGAAAATTCATGAAAAGGTGAAAATACAAGCACACAAAATATGATGAAAATGATGAAATGAGGCTTAGAGCCCCATGGTGGGTGCCATTTGTGTGTGTAAGCTTAACATCTTCATGAAATTAAGATCAATTAGCAACAATTCAAAGTAAGTACAAAGAAAATCTAACTAAGAATTGAAACTAAAACCTATAGCATCTCATGGTTCTCTAGAAATATGTGGTAAGTGAAACTCTCAGCTCAATCTCCACTAGTGACACTTCCAAAATGAGAAAATATGCTTCTACTAATGCTTATTCTATCTCAAAGTGATACAAAGATAATTCAAATTGCTCAAATGCTCTTAAAATGCTCTCAAATTGTCTATAATAACAATGCTTTGCAAATGAATTTCTAAGATATGTTATGCTTCCAAAATGCCTCTTATTTATAGTAAATTCCCAAGGGTAGGGGGTGGACTGAAGTAATCATGATTAACCCTTTGGTTGAGTCAAATACTTTGCAATGTTTTTAAATGGGGGGGAAATTTAAAGGCTTGTCTCAAAGCTTTGGACAAAAGGACAAAATTGAGTGGATGAGATTGAAAGATTGAAATGAGTGATTGAGATTCATTCCTTTTGAGTGATTTGTGTCTTTTTTTCCTCAATTCTCATTGGTTGCTCAACTTTGTTGAAAGATATTAGGATTAATTAAATTCAATTAATTAATTAAATTTATCCATGTAAGGGAATAGGTTCATTTTGATTTTTGATTTAACAACTATACAATTAATAGATTAAAATCAATTATATAGTTTTTTTCACCCTTTGAAGCTTGTATTTAATTATTTAACATCATTATTTGATTTTTCCTTTGCTTTAATTGATTTTGTCCAATTTGATTTTATAAATGTCCATTTTGAATTGATTTGATCCATTTTGATGATTTAGTGCATTTTGATAAGATTTAAAAGCACTTGTCCATTTTTTAGTGTCTACAATACTTAGTCTTGTTCCTAGTCTTGTAGAAAGCTTTGATCTCAATCCAATCATCATCGATTGGATGCATCCTTCCTAAAATATGTGTCTTTTCAAGACACATCATCCATTATAAAGCCTATCCACCATCAGTCTATCTTGGCTTTCCAACCCAACTGGGGCATCATCTTGCATATCTTTGGAGCTTCAGCTTCATCCCCAAATCCCTTGTACATCCTATCCTGAGTCATGTACCATAGCATCAGTTGTGTCTCTACCTAAGCTCATTTGTACATATGTGTCTTTAGGTCTCATCCTCTGCGTCAGTCAACCCTTGAGTTATTGTGACCTATCCAGCTCAGCGCTTCAACAATCATCTCTTGGTCCTTTTTAGGTTTGAGTGTTCTTACCTATCTCTTTCCATACAAATCCTTATCTAGTTCCACCATCTGGTTCATGTCATATCCTTTGATTTTATCAATCCTTATCCTAAATTGGGATCATCCTAGCACTACCCTTTGACTAGGCATTGTCTAGGAAATCTTGTACTTTTCTTTGTAGGCCTCATCATCTTGAGTAAGAGATTGGCATACACTGGCAAGAATCCCATCATTCTGAAGATCATTAGTCTATCTTAGGTTGACAAATCCAATCCTATCTTATCTAATCCTACATTAGGAAGAAGCAACTCATCCTTGACACTTGGTAATCATCCACCATCCTCCACCATCAATCCTCAGCAAATCAATCATCGTCCATCATCCTACCTATGACAAAAGGTGTGTGAGATACTTGTTATTTCATTTGTTCCTTTAAATATTTTCTTATATTTTGAGCTCCCCGTACATATCTCCCCATCCTTTGTACATATCATCATCATCTTATCGTACATATCCTCGTCAGTCCTGCAACAAAATTTGGTCAGATATCTTGTCCCCCCTAGCCTTGCACTTCAACAAAATATTTTGTCGACTATCTTTGAACCTCATCATTTTCCAATCAAAAACACATCATTCTCCCCATCAACACGGGTCCACATAAATGTATGCTTCTTTATTATCTGACCTAAGCCTAATCATGGGACTGCATAGATGTATCCTTCTATATTGTCTGACCTAATCTTCCATCAATCACACCAGGTTCGTGATGATGTATTCTTCCTCATGTTCAAACCAATCTTCCCACAATCACTCTCCTTGGAAAAGGATGTCTTTTGGAGTTATCATTTTGACCTTGGATTTTGTCCTTTGGGTCTTGTTAATCTTTTAAGGCTTCTCATTATTCCTCTCCTCAAATTTTCCACGATCATTTATATCATGGTGTGCCATGAATGAGGACAATCTGGGGCAAGGTCTTTTGATCTTTTTCTTCTACCTATGAGTCAATTGTGTGTTTGTGGTTTCTCCAGCATCATTTCTACCATGCCTCCTCTTGGGATCATGGGTAATGTTGCAGTAACCCTTTGCGTGCTTGTCTTTTTATGTTAGTCCTATGCAACGCTGGTGACAAGGCCTTGTGTTCTTTTGTAACCTTGGTAGGTCTCTAGCATTGCTATATCAAACTAGGTTGTGCTCTCAAAAGTATCCAAAGCATGGAGCTCCCTAAATCCCCCATCCTGCATCTCACATCATATTGCATTTGTACATCTTTTCTCTTGGAATTTTGGTTATTTATCACCCCTTCTTCCCTTCCCACTTGTGTTCTTTTCAAGAAAATTCTACAACATTATCTCTTTGCATTATTTTCTTGAGGGGGCACAACCCCGTATCCTCTGATTCTAGCATGGGGCATCTTATTCTCTTGTCTTTGACGCCATGCCACTTCCGGCATCGCATCAAAGAGGGGAAAAATGTAGACACCTAAAAATCCATTGGTAAATAAAAGTAATTTTTATTTTCTAGAAACCCCTGATGACATCATCATTTGTTAATTAATTAATTAATTATTTAATTTATTTATTATTATGCCATTAAATCCTCCTATCTTAATTAAAAACATTTAATTAAGGAATCCCTTCCAAAAATGTTTAAATCTAATTTAAACATCATTTCCCCCAATATTTATTAGCTATTTAATAAATTGACCAAATCCTTTAAATAAATGAAATATTTATTTAAATCCCTCAAAACCCTAGAATCTTCTAGACTTTCCTAGACTTTCCTAAACTTCCATAAACCTTTCCTAAACCTATCTAGAAGGTGTTTCCTAACCTTCTTAGCCTAATCCAAGTCTTCTTGACTTTTGGTCAAACCCCTTCATTAATGAGCCTTACAGACTCATTAATGAGTCCTTACACACTCTTTAAGGCCTCTTATAGCCTCATTAAGAGACCCATGTCTCCTCTTCCATACTTTTTCCCCTTGCACACTTCCCTAGTGTTTCTCACACATGTGTGAGCAACCTTAACCAAGGTCAATCTAACCATATCCCAAACCTTATCTCAGACTCTACCCCAAACCCCGACCCTGACCCTAACTCTCCTTCCTAACCCAAGCCCTTAGGAAAATCCTATAAATAGTCTATCTTCCAAGAGAAAATCAATTAGCTTAGGTCTTTATCTTCATGCATTTTTAGCATGCTCATTTACTTCTAGACTTAGCATAATTAATCCTAATTGTTAGATTTCAATTATCTTTCAAACTTTCATAACATATCTTAGCTTAAAATAATGGATTAAACATGGTTTACTTCATTGTATTGCATTTATTTTCATCATTCCACACTTTATTTGGACTAAAATCAATCTAGCTTAAGCATTCTTGCATCAAATATGCATTTCTAGCTTTATTAGGCTCTTTGAGACTCTAGGGGAAAAATGAGTGTTTTATACCTGATTTTGTGCCACTATGGGGTTCTCATGGTCCCTAATATATCCCAATCCATCCTAATCATTATTAGGGATAAGCTCCACATTTTTTGAGAGCACACCCACCTCCCTAAAGCAAGAGCAAATCAAACGGTGACAGGGTGCTCCCGTTTTAGCTCTATTTGAATGACTTAGCAAATAGGTTTTTGTATATGTTAGGGATATGCTCTTAGACTAATGTTTGAATGTTTACACTTTTTTTGAAAAAGTTGTGTTTTCTCTGATCATAGTATGTTCAATTCTAGGCCATGAATCCTTAAGATATAGCCAGATATACTCATACTTGCAAGACCAAATAATTCCAGATGGCTTATCTAAGAATGAAAAAAGCAATCTCATAAGAAATGCATCATGTTACTTGATCATCACTAATGACCTGTATAGGTAAGGTCTAGATGGTACTCCCCTTAAGTGTCTATAATATGAAGAGTCTGAGCATGCACTAAAATATGTCCATGAAGGTATTTGTGGATCTCATTCAAAGGGTCTCTCATTGGCCAAGAAACTCCCAAGGTTTGGATACTATTGGCCCAACATGTAAAAACATGTCCAATTCGCTAAATCTTGAAAATAGTGCCAAATGCATGGAAACCTAATTCATGCTCTTGCTAGAGACTCATTTCACTTTATCAGTGATTTCCCCTTTTAGTAGTGGTCATTTGATCTTATGGGTCATATTTATCCTAACTCATCCAATGAGAATAAGTATATTATCACGACCACATAATATTTCACAAAGTGGGTTGATGTAGTTTCTCTCATCAAAGAAAATGGAAAACAAGTGTCCATGTTCATTTTCAACTACATCATCTATAGGTATGGGATACCCTCCTTGATTCTGGAAGACAAAGGAGGGAAAATAAAAAACAAGGATATTCATGAATTGTGCGAGAAATTCCATATAGCCTAGAAATATTTTTCTTTCTAGTGACCCCATGGTAATGGGCAAGTTGAAGCGTCAAACAAAACAATCCTCAAAATAATGTACAGAAGAGTGATAAAATCAAGGATTGACATCTCTAGTTAAATCCACCATTGTGGGCTTAGTGCACCAGTATCAAAATGCCTATTGGGGCGACACCTTTTGCATTAGTGTATGACATAGAAGCGGTATTTTCTATTGAGGTAGAAATACCATCTCTCAAAGTCTCTCTGCAAAGACTCATAACTGATGAAGATTATCAGATTTCATGAATCCAAGAATTAGAACTTATTGATGAAAGAAGAAAATAAGAATTTGACCATATGAGGTTCTATCCAAAAAGAATGTATATAGGCTACAACAAGAAAGTGAGACACAAACAATTTTAGTTTGGTGGTCTAGTACTTAAAGAGTATCCAAAGAATCAACAAAATTGTGAGAAGGGCAAGTTTGAACCCAACTAGTTGGGTCCCTTCATAGTCACTATAGCATTTGGCTTGGGAGCCTATCAATTGTCAACTCTAGAAGGCAAAATACTCCTTGATCCCATTAACACTATCCACCTGAAGATTTTATACAACTAGTGTTGGATGTTGTTGGAATTGGTTACTAATGTTGTTTTCATTCTTGTTTTGTCACTAATGTAAACATATGTTTCTATGAAGAGAACATACTAGTTATTACAATGTATAGATACTATATGGTTGATTCATAATGAGCGAACACAGGTTTGTGTATAGGGAGGTGTTGTGATCTTATATCTATGATCACATGCTGTAATATTTCATATTGGTTAAGTAACAGAAGATTTGGTGAAGACTACTTTCTAGACTATGACAATGGGATTTGACAGAGTTAGTCTCTTTGTTTTGAGTGTATCTTACAAGCAATGTGGATTCAGTGTATACAAGCTTAAGGGATGCCAAATAACGTATTGAGGAATTTTCTTTGATCTTAGAAAGTCATGGGAAGCATGATGATGTCAGTTGTGGAGTGTGTTCTGGAGGAGACCTATTTGGGGCTGACTTGAGAGTTGTATTGTGTATTATGGATAGCGAGCATGGATTACGTATGTTGGACCTTAATTGTTGAAGTGTAATTGTTGTATACTTGTTATAGATACCATGTATATCTTAGCAAGGGGTTATGTAATTATTTGTATATTAGGAAATCCTTATTGGCCAACCTGATCATTTATTGTAATAGGGTATATATGTAAGATATTTTCTTTTGAAAAGATAGATAGTGTGTAAGAAATGTAAAAGAGGAAGCTGTGAGCTTGTATCTACTGGATTTAGAGCATAGGATAGTTTATACTTAATTGGAACTGATCAAGCAAAGACAATTGCTATTAGATAGTTCAAAAGGATTGTGTATTTCCTTTATATACACTTGTCTATGAACAGTGAGTTCTGGAGGTGGACATAACCTTCTTTGGGGAGTGAGCCTACATTTATTTGACTCCTAACAGGGTTTTTCCTTTAATAGGGACTGTGTACTGTAATTTTTTAATAAGCTCCTAATAGGGCTAGATCTTTTAGCACGGATACTATACTCTCAATACATCATTTGTGGGTGCTAATTCCCATCGTGGTTTTACTTTTAATAGGGTTTCCTCGACAAAAATATATTGTGTTATTATGTTGGCATTTACTATGTTATCATTTGATTTGGTGTAGTTGCTATTTAAATTTTAAAGTTTAATAATCTATCTCACAAATGATTCACCCCCCCCCCCCCCTCTCAGTTGTGTTGGTGGACTGTTATTCCTAACAATTGGTATTAGAGCTTTTGGTCCTTAGAGAGAAATCTTAATATCTTGAGGTGATCTTGGAGATGACATTCTATAGGAAGGATAGTCCGAAATTTGATCCAAAAAACTTTGACAATCGGAAGAACAAGACGCAAACATATTTTCTATGTTTGGGTATAGACTACTAGATGATCACGAAGAATGAGGTAACCATGAAGGCTCAAGATGAATTAGATAAAGCTACTGATGAAGAAAAGAAGATATTTTCATATAACATGGTCACAAGAGAAGCATTGATCACCACACTTTCTGAAGGAGAATTTACAGAGGTGAAAGATATGGATTCAACACACAAAATTTGGGGAAGATTAGAAACATTATATGAATGATACAAGTTTACTAAGAAAGAAAAGTTACATAACTAGAAAATAAGGACAGAGAATTTGAAAATGAAAGATAATGAAAATATTAGGGCTTATGTACAGAGAGTTACTGAGGTTGTGATTGTAATCAAAAATTTTGGAGGCATTTATGAAGAGGAAGAATTCATTGCAAAGATTCTTAGATCATTGACACCTATTTACAAAACCAAAGTTTAGGCTATAGAAGAGATTATACCTTTGACTACAAAATTTAGCAGAGAGATGTTGATTGCAAAGCTAACTACCTTTGAGGCTGCAGAGATAGGAGATTCTTTATCTAGAGTTGAAACAACATTTAAGGCATCTGTAAACAAAAAGACATTATCTAGAATTGTGAGGACTAGCAGCGGTAATATGAAAGAAGAGCTTGGTGAGTATGTTGATGAATGGGAATAGATACAAGAAGAAGAAAGAAATCTAGATGAAATTGTTGCCCTCATTGCTAGAAGAGAAAAGTGAGGTAAGGGTAAGTTTGAAGGAAAGTTACCTTTGAAATATTTTTCATGCAATAAGATAGGTCACTTTGCATCTAGATATCCTACAAGAGTTCCTAACCATAAATCTAAGTTTTACAAACCTAAGATTCAAAAGAAAAATAATGTTATTATGCTAGTGAAGGTGTTCGTGATGATGATTTTGATAATGAGGAGATTGGATTTATTGTTATCAAAAATGAAAAAACATTACATGAGGAAAGAGCTTTAGTGTCACATGTTGATAAGAAATCTGAATGGGTTATAAACAGTGGTTTCTCACATCATATGACTGGAGATAAAAATAATTTTGTTAAACTAAATAAGTATGATGGTGGTGTTGTGAGATTTGGAGACAATGTTCCTAAGCTTATCATTGGAGTAGGATCTATTTCTTTGGATGGAAAGACTAATATTGACAATGTACTGTACTTGTTGATGGACTTAAGCATAACTTGTTGAGTGTTGGACAACTGATGGACAAGGGTTATCAATTTAAATTCATTGATGGAAAATGTTTTATCAGAAGTAAGATAGGAAATTTGATTACAACTGGTACTAAATCTAGAGGTAATGTATTTGAGTTAAATACGTACATCTAAAGATTCTTGTTTTGTTGCAAAGGTAGTTAACAGTTGGTTATGGAACAAAAGGTTTTGTCATGTTAATTTTGATAATATTGTGAAGGCAAGCTTGGATAATGTAGTAAGAGACCTAACTAAAATTGTAAAATCATCTAACATTATGTGTAGAGAGTGTGTTATGGGAAAGGGGACCAGAAGCAGTTATAAAAGAAAATCATATTCAGTGAAAGGAAAGTTGGATTTGGTACATACAGACCTATGTGGACCTACAAGTAAAAGATCATACTATGGTGAAAGGTTCTTTATACTTTTTGTTGATGACTTTTCTAGAATGACATGGATTACTTGAGAGAGAAATCAAAAGTATTTGACAAATTCAAGATATTCAAAGAAAAAGTAAAGAATGAATCAAGCTTAAAGATAAAATGTTTGAGATCAAACAACGGTGAAGAGTTTACTTTAGATCTATTAAATTTGTATTGAAAAAAACATGGAATACATAGACATACATCTACTCCTAAGACTCCACGACAAAATGGGATAGAAGAGTGAAGAAATAGAACAATATTGGATGCTACTAGGACAATGTTGCTAGAAGGAAATGTATCTCATGTACATTGGACAAAAGCTATTGGGACAACCATATACACATTGAACATAATTCAAATTAGAGAAGGTATAAGTAAGACTCCTTATGAATTGTGGCTTACTCATACTCCTACTATAAAATATTTCAGAATATTTGGAAGTAAATGCTATATCAAAAGAGATGATGAAATAGGGAAATTTGATGCTAGAGGTGATGAAGGAATTTTTCTTGGTTATTCTACTAAAATCAAGGCTTACAAATGTTTTAACCTGAGATTGAGAAAGATGATTGAAATTAATAATGTGAAGATAGATGAAAAATTTTAGATACAAGAGAGAATGTATGATTGTTATCAGAATACAAAAATCAAGTTGCTACTACAGAAGAAGAAGAACATGTTGAGATTGACTATGAGAATGAGATTTGTGATGGTGACACAAATGAAGTTACTAAGACTCTGAGGTATGTTAAGAAAAATCATCCTAAAAATCAAATTATTGGTAATGCAAGTCAAGGAATGATGACTCGACCAAAGATGAGGGAAGAAATTTTTTTGATTTCTCAAGTTGAACCAAAGACTACTGATGAAGCTTGTAGAGATGAATCTTGGATCAAAGCTATGTAGGAAGAGTTAGATCAGATAAAGAAAAACAACAATTGGGAATTGGTTCCTAGACCTAAAGAAAAAAATTTAATAGGAACTAAGTGGCTTTTTAGAAGTTCAAAATGAATGAAGAAGGAATTGTTGTAAGAAATAAAACAAGACTAGTTTGCAAAGGCTATTCACAACAAGAAGGCATAGATTTTGAAGAGACATTTTCTCATGTTGCTATGTTGGAAGCTGTAAGACTATTTATGGCTTATGATGGACATAAAGACTTCAAGGTATATCTAATGGATGTAAAATATGCCTTTTTGAATGGGGATCTTGAAAAGGAGGTATACATAGAACAACCTGATGGATTTCCTCTGACAGAAGATGAAGACATGGTTTGCAAGTTGAAGAAGGCACTGTATGGAATGAAGAAAGCACCAAGGGCTTGGTATGCAAGGTTAGAAAAGTACTTACTTCATCTTGGATTTAGAAAATGTAATGATGACAATGATTTGTACTTAAGAACTAATCAAGATGGAATTTTGAGAATAGAAGTTTTTGTCGATGATATTATTTTTTGAGGCAATGATGAGATGTGTAAGAAGTTTTCTAAAGAAATGGAGAATGAATTTGAGATGTCCATGATTGGCGAGATGAAATTCTTTCTTGGACTGCAAATAAATCAGAGCAAGAATGACACTTTTATTTCTTAGAATAAGTATCTTAAAGAAATGTTGAAATTTTTTGGAATGGAAGACTGTAAACCTATTGGTAAACCCATGGTGATTCGCTATAAACTAAAAAATACTGATGAGACCAAGAGTATTTTTTAGACCAAGTATAGATCAATGATTAGAGGATTACAATATTTGACTCACTCCAGACCATATATTGTTAATGTTGTTGGAATTGTGGCTAGATATAAGAAAGATCCTAAAGAGACACACCTGGCTACTATGAAAAGGATATTTGGATACCTGAAAGGAACACTAGAATATGGCTTATGGTATCACAAAAATGATAACTTTGAACTACACGCTTATATTGATGCTGATTGGGCAAGAAACATTGATGACATAAAGAGTACTAGTGGAGGTGCATTTTTCCTTGGGAAAAGGTTGGTTTCATGGTTAAGTAAAAAGTAGGATTGTATACCTCAATCTACTTTTGAATTTGAGTATGTTGCTGCTACTATTAATTACACTTAGATTTTTTGGATGAAACAAATGCTAAAATATATTGGAATAACTTTTGTTGCACATGTGGTTATCCATTGTGATAGCACTAGTATAGTGAATATGTCAAAGAATCTTGTGATGCATTCTAAAACTAAGCATATTTCTATTTAGTATCACTTTTTGAGAGACAAGATAGCAGAGAAAGAAATAAGGTTGGAATACATTAGCACAAAGGAACAGATAATAGACATTTTTACAATGTCATTTACAAATGATGCATTTGAGTATCTCATAGGTATGCTTTGGGTGCAATCCCTTCCTAGTGAGAATTAAATGATGCAAGGATGCATCAGTCCAAAGGTCTTCAGAGCTCTATCATTTTTTGGACTTGATGTATGGATCTACTCCTTAGGGGGAGTGATTGTTGGAACCTTATAGAAGATATTTAATAACTTATGGCACCCTTTTCCATTGTTTTCAAAGGGGGAGAGATACTATGAGAAAATCCTTACTGTATGGGGAAGAGTTCACTATTTGGGAAGAGATAATGTTGAGGATATTGAGAAAGTTGTATTGAGAGAGTATTTTTGGGTTGATGGATTTTCCCATATGTTTCCATCAATGCCAAAGGGGGAGATTGTTGGATGTTGTTGGAATTGGTTACTAATGTTATTGTCATTTGAGTTTTGTCATTGATGTCAATATATGTTTCTATGAAGAGAACATACTAGTTATTACAATGTACAGATACTTTACAATTGATCCAGAATAAGCGAATAAAGGTTTGTGTATAGGGAGGTGTTGTGATCTTATATCTAAGATCACAACTGTAATATTTCATATTGGTTGAGTAACATAAGATTTGGTGAAGACTAGTTTTTGGACTATGACAGTGGAATATGACAGAGTTAGTCTCTGTGTTTTGAGTGTATCTTACAAGCGATGTGGATTTAGTGTATGCGAGCTTAAGGGATGTTAGATAATGTATTGAGGAATGTTCTTTGATCTTAGCAAGTTATGGGAAGCATGACTACATCAGCTATGGTGTGTGTTTTGGAGGAGATCTATTTGGGGCCAACTTCAGAGTTGTAGCGTGTATTATACATAGCAAGCATCAATTACAGATGTTGGACCTTAATTGTTGAAGTGTAATTATTGTATACTTGTTATAGATACTGTGTGTATCTTAGCAAGGGGTTATGTAATTATTTGTATATTAAGAAATCCTAATTGTCTGACCTAATCATTTATTGTAATAGGGTATATATGTAAGATCTTTTCTTTTGAAAAGATAGGTAGTGTGTAAGAAATGTAAAAGAGGATTATGGAAGTTGTGAGCTTTTATCTGATGGATGTAGAGCAGATGATAGTTTATACTTCATTAGAACTAAATAAGCAAAGATAGTTGCTATTAGATAGTTCACAAGGATTGTGTATTTCCTTTATATACACTTGTGTTGCGAATAGTGAGTTCTGGAGGTGGACATAACCTTCTTTGGGAAGTGAGCCTACATTTCTTTGACTCCTAACAAGGTATGTCCTTTAACAGGGACTGTGTACTGTAATTTTCTAATAAGCTTCTAACAGGGTTAGATCTTTTAATAGGGATACTATACTCTCAGTACATCATTTATGGGTGCTAATTCCCACCGAGGTTTTACCTTTAATAGAGTTTCCTCAACAAAAAAATATTGTGTTATTATGTTGGCATTTACTGTATTATCATTTGATTTGGTGTAGTTTTTATTTAAAGTTTAAAGTTTAATAATCTATCTCACAACTAATTCACCCCCTTTCTCAGTTGTGTTGGTGGACTGTTATTCCTAACAACTAGATAGACTTAGAACAAGCAGTTCCTGTACAAAGAAAATGTTCCTAAAAAATCCAAAAACATAAAAAAGAAGAAAAATCCAAAAATAGTATATAAAGTCCTGAAAGAATCATTATCCTATTGAAAACCTAGCAATAGATGCCTTGATAATATAAAAATAATTTAAAAATCTCAAAAATACAAAAAAAAAAGAAAAGAGAAAATAAAAAAGAGCAAAAAATCAAAAAATAAGAAAATGTACCTTGGTGAAAACTTGGTAAATAGGCACCTCGGTAGAAAAAAATAGAAATAATACAAGTTGTGAAAACCTAGTAAATAGGCATCACTTGTAATCAACTCTTTGTCTATCAATGTGTAGCTTGGATATCCTTCCTTCATGGGCTATCGTAGTCATTCTCATGACCTTGCACATGTCAATTATTCCAAGAAGCATCCTCATGGATTTGATTCAGTCTCTATCTTGGTCCTAGGTACTAGAATCTTGTTGGGGAAACCCCACCATCTCAATTAGTCAACCAGGTCCCTCTTGTGAGACAGTTGTTTGGACAGTTTGCCACTATCACACTACTATTTCTCAACACCTAGATCAACAATACTTCTTAATGCTATCAATATTTAGACATGTCTTTGTTTCTTAACACACATTGGATAAACACATTAGGATGATAATAGTAAAAGACATAGAACATTGTTTCTTAACACTACCTGCTCACAAGTAAAAATGGTTCCATTGTTTCTTATCACTACCTAGTCTCAAATGACTAGAGAAATAATGTCTGGAGACATTAATAAATATTATTTAATTTCTTCTTGTCAATGTGGTTCCATTGATCTGAAAAATGTCAAATAAACTAGGTGTATGTGGTAAGAGCCTCCATTTCATGTGGTACGCCACACATATCTCAACTTGTTTTATCTGAATGCTAAGGAGCTGAGATTGGAATTATCTCCTTGCCTATTATTAAAATAATTGATCATGCAAGAAAATGCTCATGGTTATCTTGGCTCTAAATGCGTTGCTACTAGTGTAACCTTGCAATGTTGCCTAGAAATAAGGCTAAGGTCATCTCGACTCTTGTGCCTCAATGCTTGGTTTCATTTTCTATATTTTATCTGATGACAACAATATTCATATTCTCATGGTTGCAGTGGCTCTTGTGATGGTTATATTGACTTTGATACCCTTAAATTCTTGATGATGATAAATTGACAAGAAAAATAGACTAATGACTTGCATTGTAGATTGCATCTCATCCTAGGCTTGCATTCTTAGTCTTAGATTTGGATGAATTATTTGATCTAGGTAATATTCCATCTAGAACATGATCTGATATCAATTCTTGCCTCAACAGTCAATTTCAAAATCATCATCTTTGACCTAATAAAACATCTATCAACTAAGTTAAAACCATCACCTACAAAGGAAGTTAGTAGCATATATCATATGGAAACCAAGGGTATATAGGGCTAAGATTGCATCCCATCAAGTATGAGCTTGGAACATGAATATCTAAACATCACAGAGATATATCAAATTCATTGTCATGTTAGAAGAGGAGTTCAGAGAAAGATTAATAAATTCATACATGGTATCATACTACTATGGAAAATACATTCATGAACTACATCCATAGACATAAGAAAAAATAAAAATGAGTATCGATATGAGTGCATAGTCAAGAAAATATAGCTATCCATAAAGAGAACAAGATTCTAAGAATAAAGAAGACATGAGATCATAAACACATGGAACCATCAAAGAGTATATCTCATATATCAAATATGTATCAATGTCTGAGTACAATATATGATCAAAATCTATCAATATCTTATACATCGTGGGAATGTCAATAGAAAGAGAAAGATAGAGAATGGGTAATCATGACTCACTCTCACCCTCAGCTCCATCGCAAGGAGGGGAAGGAGGTGGAAAATCAGCTCTAGTAGGAGGTGGAGTGGAAACACCCTTTGACTGGGATGAAAATTTAGAATATGAAGGCACCTAGCACTCTAAAGGAATAGAAGAAATATAAAGAATGTAATAATAAACCACCCTATAAATATGATAGGCTATCATCTGTTGTGCATGGTCCCACTCTTGGACCCTCTGATCTCTCTTAGAAATCAAGTGAGCTATGCATTGATACCTCTCTACAATGGTCCTATCCTGATCTATGATGTATACCTGCAATTGATGAGTTTGTTGCCTCAGTGAAATAATATCATGCCCAACTATCTCTCCTCTAGGCACCTTGGTTGCAGGTGCCTTAGATGCAAGTGCCCCTATGGTAGGTACATTACCAGTGGTAGGTGTATCATCAACAGTCTCCTATCTAGAAACCTCATTCGACTGATCATGCCTATCCATGCAAAGTAAATGGCCCCTATCGACCTAGTGATATATTAGTCTCCCACCCTCCTCCCTCTCCTTCATCTCAATGACTACCACACTCCTGAAGCCAACTTACCCTAGTGTCCCACCCTCTCCTCTCCTATATTGATAAGCTACAAGTGTTTGGCTAGTAATAGGACTAGCATGACCTACAAGTTCTCTCCCCTACCCTCTTCCCTATCCCCTGGTTATTGGCTCATCGCCCATGCCATCTAGTCAGGGTGCACACTTAGCTAGATCTATAAATTGTGGCTAGGGGTGTGCTACAATGTGTTATGTATAAGATGAAATGATGTCAACATATGTGATCTCAAGGAGGTACTCCTACCTAACTAGCTACAATCCCCTCACCTCTTGAAGCATCAAAGAAAAACTCAGATGAGGACCCCATCCCTAGCTCTCCTCATTAGTGAATCGGGCATAAGAAGTAAACTATGAAGCAACACCCTACTAATGCCTAAAATGATTCCATAATCGATTGATGGAAAATCTCTCAACAATTGGAGTTGAATGGCCTATCAGAGGTTGTTTCATAACATATAAGATATCTCCCTCTGGGTATCTAACTATCACTCTATCTCAACATAGGGCCGCTAGATAAATGTAGATAAATCATCCAAATGGAACCTCCAATAAGCGGTCTTTCCCAAATTGGGTTGATGAACATATCTTGTGTACTAATAAATATAAGGCTTCCCTACCTCACAAGCAACCTTTTTCACTTTTTGAGCTATGGAAAGGTGATCCCATGCCCAAATCTGTAATACAAGGACCCTGATAGCCATGGTCCTCCCTCAACAGTATACTACCTCATGTAACTCTCTCTACATGTGGCATAGAAGGAAGGAACCCAAAGAAAATTTCTTGGGGGTAGTCAACATTCTAGAAATTTATGGCCCCAACCACACAAAAACCCTTGTTGACACCAATTGGGCATCAATATACATGCGATCAAATCAGAAATAATGTAAAGAAGTGGATAGTTTGTATCATAATGGGTCATCATGTGATCCCATGTAATGTTCCTATCAAGGATGGTAGGATCTGAAAAAATCTATCTCAAGGTTGTAATCCCCTAAGTGGGCTCCTGGTCATAATAGACAAGTACTGTAGTAATGGGAATATAGAGGACTCGATATATGTCCTTTGAGGTCACAATAATCTCACCTGTCGGTAGGTGGAAGGTATTATTCATAGAATTAAAATGCTCAAATAATATTGTCAATATTCCATTATTCACCCAAATTTTAGGTATTCAAGTGACCATACTGAGCCCATACTGATCAAGAATGAATCTCTCCTAGTTAGGAATATTCTACACTAGGTGCATCATTTGAGGATATGCACATTGAAACTAAGGATCCACTAGATGCACCTGCAAAATGAAATAAAATCTTATCGATATGAGACCAAAATACACAATCTAAGTGAGAATCAGACAAGTAAAGCATCTACATATGTCAAAGATAAAGTAAACAAGTCAAAATAGCAAGCTACATAATCGAACAACTTCACAAAATACATAAAAAATCAACACTATTTTTAATACGATAGAAGGAAGAGACATCAGATTATTGTACGATAATTCTTACATGATGATATGATAAAATAATCCAATACGATGAAATGTATAGATCCATACAATAAAAGAAGCAACATTGGAAAAGTTCGTATGAATGGAGGGTACCCCTAAAATGATAAAAGCTATTAGTTGGTACGATAAAATAATTTCACCATATTATCATACAATTAAATTCACTATCTTGTACGATGAAATTTTTCATCGTACGATAATCTAACATAAACAACTAGAAACATGGAAAAATTTGACAAAATTCAATGAAATTTACAAAAACAACCTTTGGGATCCGGTGGCCTGTAGTTTCTAGGTTGCTTATGGCATCTCTAGAGATCGAATTGATGCTTTTCAATGAGAACCACCATTTTCTCTCATGAAGGGCTCAAAGGTTCTCAAAATAGTGAAAATAAAAATGACATGAAAGTGACCCCTCAAAGCCCTTTTATACCAATTTGCCCTATTTTTTAAAATCCTTTGATTGACTTGAAATCGACCCTTTACCTAGTTTGGACACCCTAAATCTATTTTTGGGAGAAAAATATAAATTTGAGATCAAATTCCTAATCAAAACACTTAGTCAAACTTCTAGTCAAATGTAGTTGACCATTGTGGCAATCAAGCTCATCAATGCAAATCAGTCAAGAATCTACACCAAATTAGTCCAACAATCTCAAACCAAAATGGTTAAACCTTGGTCAAAGTGAGTCAAAATATAGTCAAAACTTGGTCAAACTTGTTCCAAATTACCTAAATCAAACCAAAAACTCATTCAAATCCATCTAAAATCTCATCAAAAGTGTAATAATTTGCCTAAGGCAAAGAATAAATGCCAAGATCTAGAAGCTCAAGAGATAGCACAAGAGAGACAAATATGATATGATCAAATAATGAATAATAGATTGAATGATTCAATGATTCAATGTAGGAATGCCTGAATATATAGGCAATGCATGATAACTAGAAGATATGAAAAAGATAAGCTATCAACTAGACATGGTGGAATCACATGTCCACCAAAGGTGGATCATCCTCCATTGTACATGAAAGTATGAGAAACATGTGTAACAATGAGAGGATGATAATGTGATAAGAGCACTAAAGGTGGATCTCACACACAAAGAGGTATGTGATGACAAATATCACACCTAAAGTGGAAATTCTCCTAACCATGTGCTAAAATGAAATGCAAACTCCTAGGTGTCACAATGACAACTAATATGCAAATGCATTATCCTAAGTAAACTTAAGTAAAGTGTAATTATTGAATATTTAATTACACCAACAAAAAGAAAATATAATTATTTCAACATCTCTCATTAATCAAAATCTATGTGGTATCTTGGCCATATTTCAATTTCTCTCTCAAGGGGGAAACATCATTATATCATCAAGTTGATAATTGAACTACAACAATCAAATTAAGAAAGATCTCATCACTAGAGGCCTCTCCACTTCATCAAAACCCATATTAGGTGGAGGTTCTTCAATATTTCTACATGAGTGATTTCATCACTCCGCACCAAATTACCCAGACAAGCATAAAATCAAGTTTCAACTCAATTGAATCTCTAGGGGCATATCAGATTCATCGCACCACATTAATATAATAATGTCTTCCTAATCAGGTAATTGGCTTAATCATGATTTATATCAAGTCAATTGGTCTAATCATTCTCTTAACGATAATCTATTTCATTACACTTAATCAAGTTGGTTATTCATTTAGACCTCATGATTTAAGAGTCTTTCTAAAAATGATCTATTCCATTACCTCACATCATATTGGTTGGTTATCATCATCAGTAGAAAGGCATTCAGTTTCATTGATTCACATCAACCTAAGCAACCTAGTCTTCATCTATCGATCTTCATTCAATCAAGATCAGGGTCGGTACTATTGGTCTTCATTCAATCAAGTTTGGAACTAATATCTCAAATCAACTATCAGTATTCTCTCAATTAAGCCTATAGTTGATGTCTTTGATCTTCATTTGATTTTTATAGGGATAGTTTCATCACATCGCATTGAATTGATTCTTCATCCAACATCATCTATTCTTTGAATCAACATGTTGTTCACACATTAATTCAAAGAGGGGAAAATGTAATCACCTAAGAATGGTCCAGTAAACCCAGAGTCCCTAGTTTTGATTAATTGCCTAAAACTCCTAAATCAAAGACATAAATTAACTAGACCTAATTATGTTAGTATTTCACGAAACTTTCTCACATAATTAAATCAATTCCCTATTCAAATCATGAAATAAATCTTGAATCAAGGCATAAAGGTCATTAAATTACTTAAACACATTTAATTAAAAGAACCCCTTCACCCATCCTCACACATGTGTGAGCACATTAAATCCAAATAACAAAAATTAAAAGGGGATAATTACCAAATTTGTCTCATTCTCCCCCAAAACAAACACAAATTTTACCAATTGTGCACCTCTCACATAGATTGAATCACATGGATTGAGGGAGGAAGAATCTAGGCCTCTCCTCAGCATTGGATCTTGACCATTCATTTTGGTGAAACTTCTATAAAAGAGAAGCTCTTCCTAGCTCAAATCATCCTAGGTATTCACAGTAAAGGAACTCTGCCATTTTAGTTTCTCATATATCTTAGTATGCAGTTTTTTTGGCTCAGCTTCCTTAATTTAGTTTTCTTTCAATCATGTTCACTTTCATAGCTTAAATATTGCATTGCATTTTAATATTAGCATAGAATCACCACTCTCTTTTCATAGCTTTACATTTATCACTTTGAAAGTTATTTTGAGAAAAGAATGCAAGTATTGCATCATGCTCATACAAAAATCTTCCATCTTAGGGAAGTCAAGTCACTAGTCCCCTGCTTAATTTGGTGAGGATGATTCATGGACTACACTCACCCTAATTAGGAATAATTAGGAATCAATAAATTGGTTTTAGTGGTTGTTATGTTTATTTCATTTGATTTTGAATATCTTGACTTTAACCCCACTAATGCAATGATTTATTAAAGTGATTGTGTTTATAAGTCAAGACCACAAAATACACCCACAAGAAGTATCCTTCATGTGGTTATCCCCCCAAACAACTCTATGTGGACACATCATTTCCCAATGACCATGCAGACCACAAGTAAAACATGTCCCTGGACTATAACCACGTCCTATAGGAGGAGCATAGGACTACTAAAAAATATCTCTACTAGCACTCGGTTGCAAATTTTGAGATGGTTGACTGTGTGAAGTTTTCCTTCTATGGTACGAATCGCTCTCTCTACTTGGTTGGGTGCCTAGACCATGGCCACTCTATTGTCCCTATGAATGATGTTTCCTATGGTGCTTCTAGTGACCTATCCTCTTAGGTATTGAATGTACCTAGGATGATCCTATAGGTTGTACTTGTGTACCCTATGTAGTTCACCCAGAATGTTGTGCACTATGAACTTGTGCACCTATCTTGCTACTAAAACCTCTTGCAATATTACTCTTATCCAATCTGTCCTTCATGTAAGCTAAAGAAAGTGTCTTGTGATTATGCATATAAATGTCCCCAATGATACGAACATTATGACCCCGAATAAAATGCTACACTAACAAGGGCTCATCATGATTATAGTTGGAATACTACCTCATCTCAAATAACGTATGCTCATATTGATCCACTACCATAATCCCATGTCAAAGCTCATGAAAATCATCAACATTTGTCTCTCTATACCTCTTAGAAATGAAATTCTCATAGAACCACTCCTCAAAGATCTCCCAAGAAATGGTCACAATGTCCAACTAGAGATTTTTCTCCTCTATGTGCCAAAAAACTAATGAAAAATCTCTAAGGTTCATGATGGAACATCAAGCTCTAATTTTTCTCCCATAAGGGTGCATAGCGATGCAACATCCAAGATCTAATAACCAAGTCTCAAACTTACTGTCATTGCCTATACCATCAAACAAACAAGGATAAGACCTCATAAGGTCTCTCATAAGTCCTGAATGGATTGAATCCTCATCCACCACTTCCTTGTCTATCTTATGGTCATCTCTTAAAATTGGTGGAGATCAATAGTGCTCATGATCTATCCTCTCCTCATGCTCTCCATGCTTAGATAAATACAAATCCCCATGATGAGAGTCCTCTTGACAAGGTCCCAATTGATCTATAAGCTCTTGTAGAAATTGAGCTAACTAGGGGATCCCATCATTACCACCATGATCCTCTCTACAATCCTCCTGGTGTTCCTCATGTTGTTCTTCCTCTCTATGCTCTTCCTTATGGTATTCATTTTCATGGTCATCTCGATGGGTATTATGTATGTCAGTTCCCAAATCAATAGATTGGAAAATCCTAAAAGTATACCAATCTCTATAATCAAACTCTCCAAATGAGTTGGCCAACTTATAGGATCAATCAAAACTTGATTGAGATCTTTTGCACTTTAGGCTCTATAGGAACTAGGAGAGTAGACCTAGTCTCCAACTACATCTCCAAGTTGAAGCTTTTTATAGAAGATTACTTGTGATCTCCCCTCTTCTTCAAAGTGGCATGTGCTTTAAATAAATTATTAGTTTGTTGATCACTTGATTAGTCTTATTCTATCTTTCCTCCTATAAATTATTTACTTCTACACTTATCTAGTTCAATTCTATCTATGCTTCTACTTTGCCTACTCTATACTACTCCTACTTGCTTCAAATGAATGTAAAATTGATATTAAAAAAAAAAATTTCAAAGAATTAAGACCAGTCCCTTATCCTTATTGGGAATAGTTTTTCTCCTTACAAAACCCTCATGTACAACTTTGTAAGAAAGTTTTTTATGCTTTAGATAAACCATCAACCATCCAATCCTATCAATACAGAATGATTAAGTACACAACATATCAACCAATCTAATTGATTTTAATTTCTCTTTCAGAAAGATAAGCCAACAAGAAACATAAGGACAACACTTCTCAAATGCTTCTTGATATTCAAACTAATGTGAATGACAAATAGCCTCTCTACACAAGTTTTAAAAATGGCAATTAATTTTTAAAATCAATAATCACAAATGACCAATTCAACATGATAATAACTTCATATCACAATTGTATAAAAGGGAAACTGGATCTTTATATTGCTTCAAAATAAAGGTACAATGTATCTGAGTATCTTGTTCATCTATCTAGTTTCTATGCTATCATTATATATCTATATTCAAAATACATGGGGTAAGAATGTCCCCTTATTCCTTGGTGTATTTACTTCCTTTTCAAACCACAACATCTTCCAAACAAATTCAAAAAATGAAATCCTCTCAAACACCAAAACTGGTCATTTCTAAGGAGTCTCTTTACATCCATATACTCTAAAGATATTGTGATCACCTTTAAAGAAATAATCAACAAAGTTATGAGTGTATCCTTTCTCTGGGTTATATTGTAATGGTCTAAGAACCATCCCTATTTTGGAAGGGATAATTTCCACCTTCACTCCAAGTGCTTTGAGTATACATACAAAAAAAGAATCATAGAATTGAATATAATTATAGCCTACTATTTTTATCCCAAATCCTACGCCACAATTTCACTAGGAGCCTCTTTCCTTGACCTTTAATACTAGATAATTTTATTGAATGGCTAAACACACTACTATTTTGAAATAGAACCAAATGGCACAGTAAAGAATAATTTTTGAAATTCCTACTGGTCTTCCACTGAACCATCTTCTTATGCAAGATCCTTTCCATCTTAGTTTCCAAATCAAACTCAATGTTTATATTAGGGTTTTGTATTCTCATAGATATATACATCAAGTCTATTGGCATTTTCACTCTATGATCATCACCATAAAATTGACACCAACCACAATATGTTCTTTGGACTAAATCCATGAAATTCTTTGTGATAAATGAACCATTATTATTTAATCTTACTATTTTATTTTTTTATCATCTCTTCATGAAATAGGTGACCTCGTCTAGTCTTTTGATTCTCACCATTCTTTCATTATCTATCGGGTATTGTTCCATGTCAACCTTGGTGGGTTCTTGTGGATTCAAACTAAAACATTATGCAATACATAACTTTGTGATGAATAGAAGTGGGTGGCCATCTACTCTCCTCATGGTTATATTCTTTGGTTTATAATTTCAAGAAAGGGCATCAATAAGCTCAACATCTATAAAAACATTAGGCACAATGACCTTCTCTAGGTCTAATTTCTATGGGTTAGACCTAGGTATCTTTGTATCCTTTCTAGCATAAAAATACCAAAAGAGTGACCTACCAGTGTGAGATAAATGTGCATCCTTACACTCAGACCATTCATCTGAAAACATATTTTTGGTCCTTGTATCTACAAATCCTGGTAGCAAATCTAATAAAGCTCTCTTTGATGAAACCTTGGGTAGTTCATCCTTCCCTACTTCTTCTTTCTTCTTCCTAGGCATTTTTATCCTCCAAACACAAACTAAAGAAGGTAGAGAATTAACTTATTGGTTTATTTTCTAGCTCTAAAACACCTAGATTTCTATAATTCTTCTCAATTCCTTCACACCAACTTCAACTCAAGCTTATGTACTCTCTAACAATAGATTTTCACTT
Source organism: Chamaecyparis obtusa (assembly GCA_027943335.1). Classification (NCBI taxonomy): domain Eukaryota; kingdom Viridiplantae; phylum Streptophyta; class Pinopsida; order Cupressales; family Cupressaceae; genus Chamaecyparis; species Chamaecyparis obtusa. The sequence continues at coordinate 411,770 of BSBK01000345.1, read as the reverse complement.
GTGGTATGATTAAATTTGAATGGCATTCCTTTTAATTTAAGCTCGTCGAATTTAATTCTTTACAGTCCTCCAAGTGTGTGTATTTTCCATTCAAAAAGGTGGTTATCATGTCCAATTAATGAAACTAACACTATTTCACATGTGCCTTTAATGTGTCCTAGCAAAAAAAATAACCCCTTTTCCTGTTTGCAAGTGCCCATTTATGCTCCTTGTGAAATAGTGTTGAGTTCACTATTTTGCAAGCTTGAATCTTCCCTCTTCACAAAATAGTAAAGGTTTCTCTATATCGTAGTCTTCTTTTTTATGTCTTTGTGAAATAGCAATGGTTTCTCTATATCACAACCCCAAGTTTTATGGTATGTGAAATAGTGAAAGGTTCACTATTTCACACTTTTCACTTTCTTCCTTTTACGAAACTATGAAATATTTGTCATTTCATATTGAATTTTTACATCTATGAAATAGAAAAATACTTCAAAATAGAGTTTTTTTAAGATGATCATAAATTCAGTGATATACTTGGATTATAACCAGCCATGAGGATGACCTCTTAGGATGATTTGGATAAATATGCTTCACAACATTCACATTTTAGATAGGTGTAAATGAACATTTTATCTAGGGTATTTATTTTTGAGAGAATTCTAAAATAGAACTTTAATGGCCTCAACCTTTGTGAAGGTATATCAAATACAAAATATTGGTAATGATCTATAGTATCTGATAGATAAAATCAAAATTTTGAAGGTTCCAACACCGTCGACCACCACCACGCCTAGGAGGCATTCTTAAGAGTGAAATGAGGCATGGATCAAAATCACATATAACAATACAAAAAGCCATACTAAGGAAATGAGAAAGGAAAAATAAAAAATGAGCATATAAAAACCACAAATAACTCACCTAGAATACAATGGGAGCATAACACTAAGATACTGGCATATGAACATGGGCTCTAATACCAAATGTAATGCCCCACCACAAAGCCCTTGGAATAAAGGGTTACATATGAAATTAATAATTTTCTTTTATAATAAAGAATAAACTTTACACATTAACATGCATCTCATAATCACATCATAAGAAAGAAACAATGTGCCAAGGTAAATATAAAGATCATCTCATGATTTTACACAAGCAAAAGAATTCACAACTCTTCCAAAGGTTCTAAGACAACCAATCATACCCTCAAAATGGAGAACATTTGTTCTTGAGATTTCCCTACATAGATCTAGACAACATCCACATCCATATACATGAGAGGCTAAGATAGAAAGAGCTCACAACTGACAAAAAGGGAGACTAATTCCAATCCCAAACTCATAAAAAATGATGTTTTTTTTAATCCCAATTAGATGTTCCTAATGTGATTAAATATACAAGTTCATTTCCTTTTTAACCACAAGCATAAGAAATAACACAAAAAACAATCCTCAAATAATTTTGATCATGTCAAGAAGTTACTCAAGAACCCTCTAAAAACTGACTCAAATACATAGGCCAATCACCCAGTTTCCAAAACTGATTGGAAAACCAAACTAGGCAGAAATGATGAAAGAAGGCAAAGACAATGATTCTTTATTCATAGACGTTGATCAAAAGAGATGCTAATCCATGGGTGGTAAAATTTTGACAAAAAGTCTCATTCCAAAGAGTAAGAGACATTAGTTCATCCTACAGAGATGCTAATCTAAGTAGATGCTAAACTATAGGCGCAAATGTCAATTCATGGATCTTGGTTGAAAACATAAGCAATACAAAATGAAACCTATTCTAACTCCAACATACAAGTGGAAAAACATCTAGCTACACACTGGGGAGTAATAAATAGTATACATCAAGGCCATAATCACTTGATTGCGTTAATAATACATAAATGAAAGCATATTAGAAACTAGGCTATAATCAAGAACATCAATATTTGAGAATACAAATACATGTGCATATACAAATGTCATCGCATGAAGTGAGCTCTCAAGCTCCAAGTCTTTGTAGCTAGAGGAATTATATCACATGTACATTAGTCCCCAATAGTGGTAAAGTACAATGCCACCCTACCATGTGGAGCCCTTGGGCCCACCCCACCATGCTCGTGAAGATAGTAACCCAACCACAAATATAAGGTCACCACACACACCAAAGGCTATCACTCATTCTAGTAAAATGCATGACTCAAAGACAATAAAATATCCAAGTATAAACATAATGCAAGCACATAAATCAAGTAGGTAAGGTTCACTACTCAACTAAACATAGTATAATGTGGAGATTCAGGAATAAAGTGTCATCACATAGCATGTGTAAGCTTGTACAGCTTTGAGCAACCCTTGTCTCAACAAGGATTCTATACAAAGCCATATCAAAATCTACTAATGGAAAAGCTACAATGTACCATATCAAAATCCTTAATGATGGAAAGATACTATGCCATATCAACATCTATAGATAGCAAGGCAAGCACATACCATATTAATGTCATCAAGCGACAACAAGGTAGTCACATTAATCTTATATTAAGTTTTTCCCCCATTACATATTTAAGGTTATCAGTTCTTATTAGAGACTCTAACAAGGTTACCCTAGATCCCCTTTGTTCTCTATTCCTCCTTGAAGATCCATTTCATCTCACTACTCAACACAAGCCAACAAAGGCAAAAATGTACAAAAGACTCACAAGTCCAAAATCCCAAAATACATCAAATGACTCTACTGGCTTCAACCCAAGAGTATGTGTCCCAGGGGATCCTGTCATGGAACACTCAATTTACTCATTATGAGGTCTCAAACACCAAACTTTTTCATTCTAAAGAGATCATAAATCAAGCATGAAGGTAAAAATACCAAAGGAAAACAAGTACTCATAGCACACTCAACCAAGCACTTTCCTAGGAGTGCGGATTTGTCCAAAAATATGAAAATCATAAAGTAAAACCATAGAGTGGTTACAAAGATGGAGGAAAATCCACTCTAATATTTGGAATATGTCGATCATGCCAAATGGAAAATCTGGGCAACACACAAAATAAGGAAAACTTAAAAACACCCAAAAATCAAACATCATGAAAATTGACGAAATCAAAACCCATTTTCCCTTAGGCACCCAATATAATAGTTATCAAATAAATTTATATTTTTAGGCACTTCATAGAAATATTGCAACATAACTACACTAAGACCCCAAATGCCAAATGGGAAATTACAAAATTACGCACACCCACCCAACGGGGTGATGAAATCAAACACAAACTTGGGGAATACTAATTCTCAACCCACTCACCTATTGCAAAAATATGAAGCAATTTAAAAATGGTGAGAAGCTCTACCTCACACCAAATGAAGAAAAATGAAATGAAGAGTAAAAATTGAACTCCACGAAAACACGAATGGCTCCACAAGAAGTAGAGGAATCGCAACATAAATCCAACGAGTTGCTCCACACTCGAATCTGAAAACCAAATTTCACCCAAAAAGAAAAAGAACAATTTTTCCTTGATACAAATTTGGAGCAAATCACAAATTGCCCAAAAAGCCAAAAGTGAGAAGTGAGTAAAATGATGCACTTATAAAATATAAAGAACTTTTCCCAAAAGTGACTTTTAAAGAAATTATTTAAATAAATAAATAAATTATTTGATCTTTTCCCCAAAATAAATAAATCAATCTAGATAATCAGAATCCAACTACAATAAATTAGGTGATAAATAAAAATAACATTAAAAACCCCAAATACATTAAAAATGAGTATTTTAATGAAATCTTTTCACGAAAAGTGCAGAGCTCTAAATGCACAAACAGTCACCGGTCTACCACAAATGCATAATGAATCCATATTTACCAACACATACTAGAGGGAATAATACCATAATTACAGATATGTCATCCATATAGTGATGACATTGACATAGTATTAAAGGCCAAAGTTACTATCTATATTGTCACTTCCAGGGATATAGACACACTAAAATCCTTCAACTTAGGCATTAGTTTCTGGTACCTGTTCACTGAAACATGCAAACATCAAGTGTATCTTCTCACAATATAAATAGTCAAAGCACATAAACATACATAATAGCAAACAACAAAGGATAATGACACCATCGTGTGGACCTCATGAATGAGTAACTACGACTTCATCTCACTTTGTAAATGTAATTTAAATAATTAATGTATTTTAATCTAAGCATTTCATTTAAACATATGGAATTTAAATAAATCAATGTATAGAAATACAAAATAAATCAATGAAAGGTACATGACAACATTGAAGATTGAGAAGATGGAGAGCAGGAGGAGGAGGAGGGTCGGTGGGTGTGAATTCGAACTCCAGTTCAGGCAAGAATCATGAAACTAGAAGGAATCCTACGGATATTGTGGCAAGGGAACATAAAAAGGAGGGGGGAACATCAGGTGAGGACTCCACCAAAGATTCATATGAGGACAAGGACCCAAATGATGCTCATTCCCAAGGTGGTGGGCTAGAAAATGCGGCAGTTGTTGGTAAGTTTTCCTCTGTCAGGAGTGATTGTAATGTTTATGTTGGATATCTAGCTAAAGGGAGTTGGTCATCTTTATTTGGGGTTAAACCAATGAGAAAGTCTTCCTTTCCTTGTATTAATAATATTTCTGAGCTAGGTAAGGGAGTATTTTTCATTTTACTTCATGATGCCCTTGTGGACCACATTGTATCCTGATGTAGGGGCATCCAAGGTTAAGGCAAGGGAATTCTATGTGCTCGGTGAACTGCATAAGTGTTTGTGTTTTGGCCAATTTTACTCGGTTGTAGCCTTGACCAATGGTCTTGATCATTAAAGGAAGCTTGGTCACTGAAGGAACTCGGTAGTCTTTGGTGCTCGGTGATGGTGTTACTCGGTCGACACTGGTGCTTGGCAATGTCTGGCTTGCTTGGTTAATTCACTAATGCTCGGTAGTTCTAGCTTATCGACTGGAGTTTTGTGTGATTTTTTGGGCTGACTTGGTGTATTTATTGTTGGTAGTTGATGATTTCAGGCTGACATGCTGAATTAAATGTTTGTATGCAATTTGTAGGCCGACTTGTATGGCATTTAATAATTATTAGAAAGAGTTAAGGGTTTCATCTTGCTAACTTGTGGATGATGATTAGTATTTAAGGGGGGTGTTTGGGTAGATGTTAGGGGGGACTTGGCAAATCTAGATCTCAGATGTGAAGCCTGAAAGCTGAAGTTGGAAAAGTTGTGGAAAAGATCTTGCATTGTCTTGCAGATCAGATTTCTATCTGATATTTTGTATTTGTAGAGCTAGTGGTTTGCACACTTGGGAACAAGGAGATTTCTTGGAGGCTTGTGAGCTCAATTTTAGATCTACCTTAGGGTTTCCATCAGCTTCTAATTGTCTTCAGAACTGAGCTAGCTAGTGATTGTATTGGATTTGGTCTTGGATCTTGCAGAATTGTTTTATAATTATAATTGGCCCTAATCTGGAAGGCCTCATAGTCGGGCATGTTAATGAAAATTAGTGTTAAACAATTATTTATGTTTCTTTGTTGAGTAATCCACTATGTAATTATGTTGGCTGCAAGGATTGGACTATCCTTAATTGGATTCATCGGGTCCTTGTCTACATTAGGTGGTATCAGAGTGAAGTTGGTTCTTGTTTGAGTGAAGTTTGTTCCTGTTGGAGCTTAGAGTTTGATCTTGTTGAAGCAGAGGGTTGACCTAGCAAGGCTTATCTTGCAAAGTTGATCTTGTTGGAGAAGGGATTGTGCATAATCTGGATTACAGATCCATAGCACTAAACTTGTGAAATTGTGCCCTAGTTGTTTGCAAGATTGTAGATTGTGATCTGACTTGCATCTAACTTCTAAGAAATTGTCACAAGGTGGTTGGACAGAGTTTGTTTTAGAGGGTTTCTCTTTAAGGATGCCTTCGAGAAGATTGGACCCTAGGTTTATTTCTGATCTTTGTGATACTGTGGAATCCCAAATCACAAAGAAAGTGAAATTAGATTTCAGATCTAAGATAGAATTGATGAAGAATGACATGGTCACCGAGATCATGAGAGCTATTACTAGTATACCTCAGAATGTTGGTACTAAGGATGGCTATGAAGAAGTTACTGAAGAATTTGAACCTGCTAGATCTAGTGGTGATGACTGAAGGGATAGATCTGGTGAAGATAGAACTACTCGACCTGCTGCTTAGTTTAGTAATTACTGAATGGAAGTTTCTACTTTCTTTGGTACTTTGAAACCTGACAATCTGATTGATTGGATTGATGAACTTGAAGATTTCTTTGAGCTGGAAGAAATTGAAGATCCTCTTCAGGTGAGATTAGCACAGACTAAGTTACAAGGACATGTTGCTCTTTGGTGGAAAGAACTACAAAGAGACCGAGAAGATGAAGGTCAAATGAAGATCAAATGGTGGAGGTTATGTTAGGAATAGTCCCAAGAGATAACACATGAACACAACACCAATATTTTGGTTACGGGGAAACCTAAAAAGGTAAAAACCCCAGTGGGACTTGATACCCACTAATATTCGGTACTAGTGTATAATGATCCTTGTTAGAAGATCCTTTACCCTATTAGGAGTAGCTTTACAATATATTAAGTACAATAGACTTGGTCAAGGTTCAGACCCTTTTAGGAGTCTTTTACAATTGTCCCTATTAGGGGAGAGGACACACTATCTGAGAGCTCACTACTCAAATGAGTGAAGGCTACAACCTTCTAAATAATAGATACACACTATATCTGGATCTTGGTGAACTATGCTTTGACCTGTTGTTTGGATTAGTTCCAATGTATAGAAAAAATACTTTACTTGGTCACATAGACCTTCTTCTGATGGCTCAACACTTCGCACACTCTGCTCTACTCTACTCTACTTAATCAACCAAGAACCACACTTCAACAATCACAAACGACTGCCTATAAATATATTTCTTCTAAATGATATAATCAAGTTAGCCTATTAGAACCACCTTAAAATCATAATAGAGAAACCATAACAAACTCCAACAAACATTCTTTTAGCTCTACTATACATGCAACATATTCTAGTACCTATCTTAATAAGATAAATGTAGACGCACGCTACACACTGTCGGCTCTACCAAAACAACTGGATCTTTCTCCACAAGCTGAATTAACTCATGTAGTCTTAACCAAACATCAATAACTCATCTCTAAGCTTAACTCCAAGGGTGCATACCCTAAAGATAGGCAACTCTCAAGAACCAATAAAATCTCTGTCGACTCTTATGAATAAACATAGGAAACTGCTACTAGAAAATAACGACTACATAACTTCACTTGTGTTCATCATCAAACCATGTATCCATGAAATTAACATCATTGACATGTCTTCAACATATATCCAAGCACGCAAGGCTCCATTATAAATGTATGGACAACCATACACAGAACACTGCTGACACAAGCTGATATATAACTATCTGTACTAATAGTTAACCTTTGCGCACATGATATCATGTCCATGCATCATATACTAAAAGTTTACTTCATAATACATCCACGCATGCTACTTTCCATATGTTGTCATCAATGACAAACATACAGTCAGTATTGGCCTGCTGAAAAATCTCCAACAAGCTCCCCCTTTGGCATTGATGGCAACATGTGGAATGAAAAACCACCACCAACCCAAATGAACATTTCTTTTATAGCATTCTTCATTTCCTCTTCAAAACTCCCCCAAAGATGAATCCTCCATCTACTACAATATTTCCCAATATTCTCCATTTCCTCAATTGAATTGTTGTCACAATTGAATACTGCTCCCCCTAAGTATATTACTCCTATTTTTCATGACTCTATATACTACTCCCCCTTTGACATCAATGGAAAAGGGTGCCATTCATTTTAAGCACTGGTACTACTCCTGAGGTAGAGTAGTCAACCTTCCATTAGTCCCAGAGGACTGATGCCTTTCCTTCTTTCTTCTAAGTAGAATTAGGGAAGGGAATTACTCCCAACTTCTCCCTGAGATACTCAAAATTATCCTTAGGCAAGGGATTTCATGTGAATATGTCTGCCAACTGATCTTTAGTATTCACATACTCCATCTTGACTTCTTTCATTGCCACTTTGTCTCTTAGGAAGTGATACTTGATCTCAATGTGCTTTGTCTTTGCATGCATCATAGGGTTCTTCGACATATTGATAGTGCTAGTGTTATCACAGAGTATAAAAATAGGATAATCAATCTGAATTCCAAAATCTTTTATCATTTGCTTGATCCAAACAATTATAGAACAATTCAAGGCTGTTGCAACATACTCTACTTCTGCTGTTGACTGAGAAATACAATTTTATTTCTTGCTTGTCCAAGTGACAAGTCTATCACCAAGAAACACTGCTCCTCCTGATGTACTCTTTCTGTCATCAACACATCCTGCCTAATTTGCATCAGTGTACACATGAAGCTCAACATTTTCTGAATTAGGATACCATAGACCATAGTCTATAGTGCCTTGTAAGTATCTGAATATCCTTTTTACTACCATGAGGTGGCTTTGTTTAGGCTCTGCTACAAATCTTCCAACTATGCCAACTGCATTGGAAATATCAGGTCTAGTCTGAGTAAGATAAATAAGTTTGCCAATCATAGACTTGTACAATGTTATATCAATTGCTGGTGAGTCATCTTCCTTTGTAAGCTTGCATCCAGTAATCATAGGTGTCCCTACTGGCTTGCAATAATCCATCTTGAATTTCTTTAATATTTCTTTCACATACTTAGACTGATTAATGAAAATACCTTTCTCTATTTGCTGCACATTCAATCCTAAAAAGTATTTGATAGGACCAATCATACTCATCTCAAATTCATTTTGCATCTCCTTAGAAAATTCAGCACTAAGTTTGTCATTAGCTCCAAAGATAATGTCATCAACAAATATAGCTACAAGTAACAAACCTTCAGATGTCTCTCTAATGAATAGATTACAATCTGCTGCTCCTTTCTTGAATCCAATCTTCATTAAGTATCCATATAGTCTCTCATACCATGCTCTAGGGGCTTGCTTAAGTCCATAGAGGGCCTTCTTTAGTCTGCATACCATATCAGGTCTTTCTGATAAGGTGAATCCTTCTAATTTCTCAATGTATACTTCTTCTTCAAATCTCCATTCAAGAATGCTGATTTGACATCGATCTGATAAACTTTGAAGTTCTTGACTATAGCATAAGCTAGAAACAACTTAATAGCCTCTAATCTGCTCATAGGTACAAATGTGTTTGAATAATCAATGCCTTCTCTTTGCCCATATCCTTTACATACTAATCTTTCTTTGTTTCTTACTACTGTACCATCTTCATTCATCTTATTTCTGAATATCCACTTTATTCCAATCACATTCTTATCACTAGGTCTTGGGACTAGTTCCCAAGTGTCATTCTTAATAATCTGATCAAGTTCTTCTTTCATAGCATCATGCCAATCTGAATCCTTACAAGCATCTTCAACACTTAAAGGTTCAATTTGAGATAGTTAATATACCGCATCACTGCTAGCTGAGTTCTTTGCTTATGATCTTGTTAATACTTTGCCGCTCTGATCTCCAATGATGTCTTTCTTGGAATGGTTTCTAGATGTAAACTTTGGAGCTTTAGTTGATGCAGACTCATCAACCTTAGGAGTTTCTTCTTCACTTGTCTCAGGGTCATTAAATAACACATCAATACTGTCAAATATGTCTTCAATAACAATCTCACTAGAAGAGGGTCTGGGTTCTTCTTCAATCATGGGTGAGTAATCATGATATCTTTCTTGAACCATAAACTTTTCATCAATCTTAACATGAGCACTTTCAATTATCTTTTTCAATCTTAAATTGAAACATCTATAAGCTTTACTTTTAGTAGAGTAACCAAGGAAAATACCTTCATCACTTCTTGCATAAAACTTGCCTACTGCTTCATCCTTCTTGATGTAGCACTTGCTTCCAAAGATTATGAAGTATTTTACTGTGGGAACATTACCAAACCATAGCTCATATGGTGTTTTGTCAGTGCCAGGCCTTAACTGAATTCTATTGATGGTGTAGATTGTTCTATTAACCGCATCTCTCGAATAGGTGTGGGCAACTTTTCCTTACATCATGATGGCTTGCATTGTATCAAGAATGATCCTATTCCTTCTCTCTGCAATCACATTTTGCTAAGGGGTTCTAGGTGAACTTATCTATCTCTTTATGCCATGTTCTTCACAGTACTCATAAAATCTGTCAGAGGTGAATTCTCCTCCTCTATCTGATCTCAAACATTTTATCTTTAATCTAGATTCATTCTCAACCTTAGCTTTGAATATTTTGAACTTATCAAATGCTTCTGACTTATCCTTTAAGAATGCAACCCACATCATGCTAGTATAATCATTAATAAACAAAATGAAATACCTTTCACCATAGTATGATCTTATTTGAGTTGGACCACATAGGTCTGTATGAATTAGATCCAACTTGTTCTCTGTTGAATTTTGCTTGCTCCTGAATGAATTCCTCACATGCTTTCCCATCACACATTCCCTGCATATAGTATCAACTAGCTTTTATATGCTAGGTAGATCTCTTATTGCCTTAACATTGTTTATCTTTACTATGTTATCAAAATTGATATGACATAGTCTTTTATGCCACAATGAACTATCATCAACTTTAGCAACAAAAAAACTTGCTTCTGAATTGAGTTGAAAAATATTACCTCTTGTCTTTGAGCCTGATGCAATCATAACACTATCCTTGTTGTTAATGATGCATTTGTCATCTTTGAACTCCAATTGATATCCTTTTCCAAGCAACTTTCCTACACTGAGAAGGTTATGTTTCAAACCATCAACATAGATAACATCATCAATACTGTTCTTTCCATCTAAAGTGATGGCTCCTCTACCAACTATTGGTTTAGGAGTGTTATCTCCAAATCTAACCATACCACCATTTTATTTGTCCAAATGAACAAATCTACCTTTATCACCTGTCATGTGATGTGAATAACCACTATCTATAATCTAGTTTGTCCTTATATCTGCTTGGAAAATCAATGCTAGCTCTTGATTTACTTTCTCATTTTTAGGAACTGACTTACTATTCATTTTTTTCTACAATAGCAATGAATCCAATTTCTTCTTCACCTAATTCATCATCTAAAACTCCATCTCTAGCAAAGTAACATTCCTTAGAGTACTTAGGCTTGTAATCCTTCTTGAACTTTCTAGCTCTAGTAGGACACTTAGATGCAAAGTGACCGATCTTATTACATGAAAAGCATTTAAATGGAAATTGACCTTCATATTTTCCTTTTCCTTTCTTTTCTCTCTTAGTAATTATAGAAATAAAATCATCTAAAGTTTTCTCTTCATCATCATTATCAAAATTACTAGAAGTGTTTTCAGATTTCTTACCATGAACTATTGCTTTGAAGGCTGTCTCACTTTTAGGTTCTATCTTTAATCTTGAAATCTCAAAAGCTGATATTTTGCTAATCAAGGTCTCTCTCTTGAAATTAGATGTAAGCTGCATGGTCTCATCAAGTATATTCATCTTGCTTTCATATTCTGGAGTGAGAGTAGTCATCAACTTGTCCATAATATCTTCGTCTAAGATCTCTCCACCATTGTTCCTGATTCCAGCAACTACTTTATTGATCCTTTGATTATAAGCTCTGATGTTTTCTTTAGGCAGCATCTCTAATGCATTGTATCTTTTCTTCCAAGTCTTTCTACACACATCCTTTTCTTGTTTGTCTCCTTCAAATATGTCTGTTAGGTACATCCATATCTTGTGGGTGGTGTCTACCTTCTTTATCTCTAAAAAATCACTATCTGATAGGGCGTTGATAAGGGCTTCTTTGGCAATAGCATTCTGATGAAACAATTTCTTTTGTGTTTTAGTAGCATCATCCTTTCCAAGGTCTTCTAGGGTAGGAATCTTGGCTGCTTTGATAGTTACATTAAAAACTTCAAAACCAATGCACTAAAGATGAGTCAACATCTTGTTCTTCCAATCAAGATAATTCTCTCCATCAAACTTAGGACTCTCTTTCCTAAAGTATGCCATCCAATCAACCTCAAGTTGTTAAAATTTCTCTCCGAGGCACTTGGCTCTGATACCAATTGTTAGGAATAGTCCCAAGAGATAACTGAGAGGGGGGGTTGAATGAGTTATCTACAAGATTCAATTCTTTATCCAATTAAGTATACTTAAACATAAAGCATAAATACAATGAAAGAACACATGAACACAACACCAATATTTTGGTTACGGGGAAACCCAAATAGGTAAAAACCCCAGTGGGACTTGATACCCACTAATATTTTGTACTAGTGTATAATGATCCTTGTTAGAAGATCCTTTACCCTGTTAGGAGTAGCTTTACAATATATTAAGTACAATAGGCCTGGTCAAGGGTCAGACCCTATTAGGAGTCTTTTACAATTGTCCCTATTAGGGGAGAGGATGCACTGTCTGAGAGCTCACTGCTCAAAGGGGTGAAGGCTACAACCTTCTGAATAATAGATACACACTATATCTAGATCTTGGTGAAATGTGCTTTGACCTGCTATCTGGATCAGTTCCAATGTATAGCACAAATACTTTACTTGGTCACATAGACCTTCTTCTGATGGCTCAACACTTCGCACACTCTTCTCTACTCTACTTAATCAACCATGAACCACACTTCAGCAATCACAAATGACTGCCTATAAATATCTTTCCTCTAAATGATATAATCAACTCAGCCTATTAGAACCACCTTGAAATCATAATTGAGAAACCATAAAAAAATCCAAAAAACATTATGTCGGCTCTGCTATGCATGCAACATATTCTGGGACCTATCTTAATAAGATAAATGTAGACGCATGCTACACACTGTCGGCTCTACCAAAACAACTGAATCTTTCTCCACAAGTTGAATTAAATCATGTGCTCTTAACCAAACATCAATAACTCATCTCTAAGCTTAAATCCAAGGGTGCATACCCTAAAGATAGGCACAACTCAAGAACCATTAAAATCTCTGTCAGCTCTTCTAAATAAACACAGGAAACTACTACTATCAAATAGTGACTGCATAACTTCACTTGCATTCATCATTAGACCATGCATCCATGAACTTAACATCACTAACATGTCTTCAACATATATCCAAGTGCGCAAGGCTCCATGATAACTGTACAGACAACCATACACAGAACACTACCTATTACTCTATCAGGAACACTGCTGACACAAGCTGCTATATAACTGTCTGTACTAACAATTAACCTCTGCACCCATGATATCATGCTGATATCATGTCCATGCATCATATACTAAAAGATTACTTCATAATACATCCAGGCATGCTACTTTCCATATTTTTTCATCAATGATAAACATATAGTCAGTACTGGCCTGCAGGAAAATCTCCAACAGGTTAATGGTGACTAAGTTAAAAGCTAAGTTCATACCTATTGACCATGAGCTTGAATTGTTTAAGAAGTTGCAAAATCTGAAGTAGAAGGATTTGTTTGTTGAAGGTTATACTGAGGAGTTCCACAAACTTACTATTCAGTCTGGCATAGAAAAATTGGTAAGGAAAAGGTAGATCGGTATGTGAATGGTCTGAGATTTAATATTCAGGATGAGCTTGGTATGCTGAAGATTGATTCTGCAGAAGATGCCTATCAGTATGCTCTGAAGGTAGAAGAGAAGTTAAAAAGGAAACAACCTAATGACTCTTGAGGGAAGGAGAAAGTTGATCACTCAAAAAAGGATAAACTAATTGATGCAGAAGATGAACATAAACCTATAGAATCAAAGAAGAAAATAGGTAGAGTTATCTTTAAGGGTACTTGCTATAACTATGGAGAGGAAGGACACCATTCTTTTGAGTGTACATAGAGGAAGGTTGACTGAAGAACTACTGTGGTAAATGAAAACATTCAAAATTAACCTGAATCAGAGAACTTGCTGCTTCGGTGAACATTGCTCAATACAAAGGATGAACCCTGTCAGAGGAGTAACTTGTTTAGGACCTGATGCAAGATTGAAGGTAAACTTTGTGATGTTATTGTTGATATTGTTAGTACTGATAACCTTGTTGTTGAGGACATGGTTAGGAAACTTGGTTTGAATAGAATGAAACATACATCCTTATAGGATTGGTTGGTTATAAGATGATCATGCTCTGGAAGTTAGAGAACAATGCTTCATTGATGTTCAGATTGGCCAGTATAAGGATCTTGTGTTATGTGACATTGTGAAGATTAATAGTTGTGATATATTGCTTGGTAGACCTTGGTAGTATGATTGTAGAGCTATTTATGACTATGTGAAGAATGTCTTTACTATTGAGAAGAATGACAGGAAGTTTTCCCTGATGCCTTTGATGGATACAACACTTGGTTGGAGAAGCCTGAGTATTGGATCCTGAGCTGAGTTGGTAAATCTAGAGAAAATGAATGATCAGTATGGAGAACAGGCTTGTGTGTTGTCTAGAAAAGACTTGAAGAGATAGAGGAAACAGAAGTGGAAGAATATGCAAGCAGAGAAGATGGAGGACTTGTATGTGGAGAACCAGTTTGAGGTTTATGTGTTGAACCTTAGAAGATGTTCTTCTCACATATGAACATCTTTTGGAACTTGGGGTGTCTGATGTAGGGGCATCCAAGGTTAAGGCAGGGGAATTTTGTGTGCTTGGTGAAACTGCATAAGTGTTTGTGTTTTGGCTAGTTTTACTCAGTTGTAGCCTTGACCAACAGTCCCAGTCATTAAAGGAAGCTCAGTCACTAAAGGAACTAGGTAGTCTTTGGTGCTCAATGATGGTGTTACTCGGTCATGCCCGTGGTGCTCGGTCAACACTGGTGCTCAGCGATGCCTGGCTTTCATGGTTAATTCACTGATGCTCAATAGTTCTAGCTTACCGACTGGAGTTGTGTGTGATTTTTTGGACTGACTTGGTGCATTTATTGTTGGTTGTTGATGGTTTCAGGATGACATGCTGAGTTAAATGTTTGTATATAATTTTTAGGTTGACTTGTATGGCATTTAATAATTGTTAGAAAGAGTTAAGGGTTTTATCTTTCCAACTTGTGGCTGGTGATTATTATTTAAGGGGGGTGTTTGGGTAGATGTTAGGGGGGACTTGGCAGATCTGGATCTCAGATGCAAAGCCTGAAAGCTAAACTTGGTGAAGTTGTGTAAAAGACCTTGTATGGTCTTGTAGATGAGATTTCTATCTGATAGTTTGTATTTTTAGAGCTAGTGGTTTGCACACTTGGGAACAAGGAGATTGCTTGGAGGCTTGTGAGATCAAGTTTAGATCTACCTTAGGGTTTCCATCAGCTTTTGATTGTCTTCAGAACTAAGCTAGCTAGTGATTGTATTGGATCTAGTCTTGGATCTTGCAGAATTGTTTTCTGATTGTAATTGGCCTTAACCCGGAAGGCCTCACAGTCGAGCATGTTAATAAAAATTAGTGTTAAACAATTATTTGTGTTGCTTTGTTGATTAATCTGATGTGTAATTCTATTGGCTGCAAGGATTGGACTATCCTTAATTGGATCCACCGGGTCCTTGTCTGCATCATATCTAAAATGGTGTTTACACTGGTAGGAAAATTTATTGGGTCAAGGCCTAATATTGATATGGTTAGAGTCTGTACTACTAGAAAATGGAAGCTGAAGGGACAAGTAGATATTGTGGCTTTTTCAAAAGGTTTTTTCTCTTTCATTTTTTTCTAGCATGGAAGATCTATCAAGAGTTCTGTGTGGAGGACCCTGGATGTTTAGAAAATCACCGTTGGCTCTTCAAAAATGGGCTACTAACCTAGACCTAAATGCAAATATGTTTGAAACGGCCCCTATTTGGGTTCATTTCCCTGGCCTCCCCTTGGAATATTAGCATGAGGATGTCTTTGCGGGTCTGATGGGTGCTTTTGGAGAACTTCTTTCCATAGACCCAATGACAACAGCTAAGTCCAGACTTGTTTACGCAAGAATCTGTGTCAATATCCACCAAAAGGCAAATTTTCCTAAAGTCATTTCAATAATGTCAAAGTTGGGAAAATATATCCAGCCAGTGGAATATGAATATGTCCCCTTTTCTTTCTTCACATGTAAAAAATTTGGACATTGGGAAAAACAATGTATGATGAAACAACATAGAGAGAAAGAAAACCAAGGAAAAAAGTGTGAGCCTAGAAAAGAATGGAAGGAAAAAAAATAGCTCAGTGGAAATACACCCAAAGAATTTTGAAACAACTGATCAAGAAGTAAATAAGGAAGGAAAGGAAAGTAATGAGAAACCAATAGAGAGCAAGAAGGAAATTAATACTCTTGTAGATAACAATGACGAAAAGGGTAACAATGATTTAGCAGAGACCAAAAATGTAACTGAGATCCTTACTAAACATGAAAGGGAAGTGAAAGAGAACCATTGTAGTTCTTCAAGCCTCCTACAAGACTCAACCCAGGAACAAAATGTAACAATTTTAAAGAGCTCGAGAAAGGATGGTCTTGGGACAATGAAAAATATTATTGTTTCCCCGGTCCTCAGGATGGAGAACTCTTTTACCCCCCTAGGCCTAAACTCAGGTGATCTCGTATTGAACAGAAGTCACTCTAAAGTAAGTATTGATGAAATATTGTCGCCTCTAGCGAAAATATGGAGAGAAGAAAGACTGGAAAACTATATTGTCTCAAGGAAAAATCAAGAAAAACCCTAGACTGAGGTTAATGGCAAACAAATTACTAAAAACTCTACAAAAGAGGAGGATCGAGTCAAAGAAATACTTATGGGTTAGAAAAGAAGATGTGGGAACACCCAAAGCTAAAAGGAGAGGAAGAAAATCTTTCAAAAATAGTTGTGAGCAAGAAGCTAAATAGAATATAGTGGATGGTTGACAACTTACCATCCCTGAGATATGCCCTCCAACCTTATAAATGAAGATTATTTCTTAGAATATCAGAGGACTGAACATTCCTCATAAACAAGATGTATTGAGAAATTTGGTTAGAGATAGCAAGCCAGACATTTTACTTATCCAAGAAACAAAAATGCTCAGAGAAAAAGTGGAAAAAATTTATCCTTTTAAGAATGGAGGTAGTATAGGAGGTGATTCTGATGATGCCTCAGGTGGTGTGGTCATTTTCTAAATAAACACACCATTAGGGTATGTGCAAGATCATGAGGGGCCAAAAAGTGGCGATGTTAGTTCAAAACTTTGACAATGTAGCTGACAACTTTTTTTCCACCCGAATTTGATAAAATGAAAAGGGTATCTTAAGGAGATTATCAGCTTTCTATCGATATAATAGCTGTCAAATTTTGAATTTAGTAAGTAATTATTAGTTATTTTCTAATTGAGCTACCTCTAAAGTGCTGATTTATATACTGATTGAAAAATGACTATAACTTTCAAACGGTATAACATTTTTGAAATCCAAAAAATGTGTCACATTCTATGCTTCACCTACTATAAGGAAAAAAAAAATTGAATTTTATAAAGTTTTGAATGAGTTAAGGTGGTCAGACACGGGAGTTTTTTTATTCTGAAAATGTTGTAACAAAAAATTCATAATTAATTATTTTTTTGGAATAAAATTACAAACAAATATGTGTCACATCTGGGAATGAGTCTACTACTTATATATAAAATCTTATAATAAAATATTATCATTTGATTATGATTAAGGTGGTCAGACATACACCTACTTCTTATTTTTTTGCTGAAATTTTTGTACT
This sequence comes from Chamaecyparis obtusa, assembly GCA_027943335.1. Lineage (NCBI taxonomy): Eukaryota > Viridiplantae > Streptophyta > Pinopsida > Cupressales > Cupressaceae > Chamaecyparis > Chamaecyparis obtusa. The sequence goes on along the minus strand of BSBK01000345.1, from coordinate 394,037 downwards.
GCTGTATTGAAATCTATACTTTTTACCAATCATACTAACTTTTTCTCAAAAAAGGCCTAGTAGTTTAGAAATTACATTCAATTTTCTATAGATTCTATTCTTACAACATTTTGATATTAGGTTCATAGCTAGTTGAAATTTTCACGTCAAGTTGACTAACCCTGATTTGCTGATTTTTCATTGCCACTTAAGGGCATAGTTTGGCCCCTCATGGTCTTGCACATACCCATTAACAACTCCCTTTTGATGAGTGAGAAGAATATTATATTGGTCAAAGTCAATCATATAAAAGATAATTTTACTTGGAACTTGATGAATATTTATGCTCCCAACACCAGAAATGGAAGATTGAAATTTAAGTGAAGTCTAAAAGAGATCCGTAAGAATTTCTAGGAAGAAAGTTGTATGGTTATGGGAGATTTCAATACCCCCCTTAAAGATGATGATAAAAGGGGTGGTATTCCCTCCCAAATGGATAGCAAAATAGACCTAATGGACTACATCAATGATGAAGCTTTTTTGGATATAGAGCTGGAAGGAATTGCCTATACATGGTCCAATAGAAGAACAGGCAGTGATCTTATCCCGGTCAAACTAGATAGATCCCTATTATTTCATGATTAGATATCCAGGTACTCATGTTCCTTGTCTTCTTTGTTGAGAATTGGTTTTGACCATTTTTCCAATTTCTTTAAATGCTAATCTGATCACTGGGAAAAAGAACATCCCTTTTCAGTTTGAAAAAATGTGGATGGCCCACCCCAATTTGAAAGATAGGATAGAAAACTAGTGGAACTATATTCTGGATGGGGGATCCATGTACAGAACCACTAAAAAATAGAATACTATTAAAAGGAAAATCAAAATATGGAACAAGGAGGTGTTTGGGGACATTTTCCTCTCTAAAGGTGGAATGCAGACTAAAATAAAGGAAATTCAAGAGAAAATTCAAAATGAAGGTCTCTCTAAGGAACTTAAAAAATGGAAAACTCTCTGTTGGTTGACTTTCATAACATTATCTCTAAGGAGGAATCCTTCTGGAGACAAATATCTAGAGCTATGTGGCTCAAAGCAAGGGACAAAATTAGTATATTCTTTCATATGATTGTTATGAAACACAAAGTGATCAACCAGATCTCTAGCTTGTTAACTAATGGTAACACTATCAGGAAAGAGGAAGATATCAAAAAAGAAATGCTTTGCTGCTTCTCTTCTCTCCTAACCAAAGATGAAAATTTGGCCTTGTCTAATCAGGAAGAAATTCTCTCTTCTATCCCTCAACTGGTTGACGCTAGAACTAGCAAATTTCTTCAAGCGATTCCTTTGGATAAGGAGATTAAGAGTGCTTTTTTTTTCTTTTGAAGAGGAGAAATCTCCTGGCCCTAATGGGTTTCCCATGTTCTTCTTCCAGCAGTTTTGAGAAATACTGGGCAAAGATGTACAGGCAGCAGTTAAAGAGTTTTTTGGAACTAAAATTCTCCTCAGGGAAATCAATGCTACTTTTTTGGTTTTAATCCCCAAAAATCCTGGAGCCAGCACAATTGATGCCTTAAGACCTATTAGTCTTTGTAACTCCCTATACAAGATTATATATAAAGTCCTAACTACCAAACTATTTCTATTCTTCCCTCAATCATTTCTCCCCATAAAAATGGCTTTGTCCCTGGAAGATAGATTTTGGATTCCATTATTGTCATCCATGAAAACATTCATTCTTTGGAAGTGGCTAAAAAACAAGGATTCATGATGAAGCTAGATTTTTCCAAAGCGTATGACAGGGTTGACTGGCAATTTTTACAGAAAGCTCTCCTTTCTTTTGGTTTCGACTTTGGGGTCATCAAACTCATTTTTCAATTGGTTACTACCATCTCTTCTTCCGTCATTGTCAATGGAGGTTCTTCCAAGTTTTTAGGCCCTCTAGAGGCCTCAGACAAGCTGATCATGTATCTCCTATCTTGTTTTCTATCCTTGAGGAATGTTTAGGAAGGTATATTAATAAATTAGTGGGAGAGGGTTGTATTTATGGTCTCCAGCATTCTTCTACCAGATCTGCCTGCTCCCGTGAGTAATTTGTTGATATTACTCTCATAATGGGGGAGGCTACCATCAAAGAACCTAGAAATTTGAAGAAAGCCCTCACTGCTTATACTATTGCATCTGGCCAACCCATCAACTAGTCTAAAAGTTCCATTTTCTTTATCAATACCCCTATTGAGAGATAGAGAAAGATCTCCAAAATGTTAGGGTGCAATATTGGAAGCCTCCCTTCCTCTTACTTGGGCTTACCTTTATGCACTAAACCTGCTGATAGCTTTTGGAATTCTATTATTGACAGATTCAACAACAACCTTGCTAGTTGGAAAGGGGTGCTTTTGAGTAACTCGGGGAAACTCCAACATCTAAAATTGACTCTTCAAAATCTCCCAGTTTATGCCTTGAGTCTTTTTAAGATACCTCATAAATTTGCTATGGTTATTGAAAAAATCCAAAAAAGATTCCTATGGTCAGGAGAGGAAGAAAAGAAAAGACTTAGTCTAATGGCCTGGGAAAATGTTTGTAAACCCAAAAATCGTGGAGGGCTTGGCTTGAGATCTATTAAAAATGTCAACAAATCCCTCTTGGCTAAACAATTATGGAGAATTTATGGGGACCAAAAAGAATCATAAGAAATAAATACCTCTTTAAGTCCAATACTCTAGAGGATTATATTATGAATGGTGAAAATTTGAATGGTTCTAACATTTGGAATAGTATAAGTTCTACTAAAGACCTCATTATTAAGGGGAAGAGATAGAAGTTGGGGGATGGAAGGAGAATTTACTTCTAGGATGATAGTTGGATTCAAAAAGAGCCTCTATCAAGAAACCAAGATTGGAAACAAGCTATCGATCTATGTACAGATATTATTGGGGAAAAAGTTAAGGATTACTGGCAAGGAAACAAATCGAGAAATCTTTGAGACATTGACATAAGATTCATCTCCCTCCAGCATGAGCTGAAAACCCGATTTATTAAGGATAACTTTCAGGATAAAATTATTTGGGCACCTAAGCCTGATGGTATTTATATTGTTGCCTCTGCTTGTAATCTCACTACTATAAGGGAGGAAAAACCTCTGTGCTCGCAATTTTGGTACAAATTTCTTACTCTCAAAATCAACTTCTTTTTTTGGATCTTAGCTCAAAATAAACGTCTCACCCTTGATAATCTCACTAAAAGGGTTTTTTTTCTTGTTAATAGATGTTTTCTTTGTATGGAAGAAGTTGAAACTTATGATCACATTATGTTGCATTGCTCCTATACCCATAGGGTCTGGGATCTAATCCTTGGAAAATGGAATCTGTGTTAGTTTTTTCCTCTTCTTTGGCATGACTTTGTCAAGCAATGGAGCTGCCCCTTTCTGAATAGCTTGGCTAAATAGTTTTGGAAGCTTATTCCTCCCCATTTCTGCTGGCACATCTGGAAGGAAAGAAATAACAGAGTTTTTAGGGAGAAATACTCCAAACCAGAAGTGGTTGGCAACCATATTTGTAGAGGGCTAGAGGAAAATTACATTCATTCAATTAACAACAACACTGCTAAGAATACTACCCAAATTTCTTAAGAGAACATAAGAGAGTGTCATTTTAGTACTCCTAACTCCAATTCTAATCATATGAGATCTACTGCTATGTGGAATTCCCCTCCGACTGATTAGGTCAAAGCTAATTTTGATGGAGTCTCAAAAGGCAACCCGAGAGTGGCAGGTGGAGGTGGAATCATAAGAGACTGGAAGGGAATCTGTGTTGGTGCTATTGTTGTTCCCCTGAGAGTGCAATCAAATCACGGAGCTGAAGCAATGGTTGCTCTCAATGTTATGTTGTTGGCAGAAGAGCTAGGATGTAAAAACGTATGGTTGGAAGGAGATTCCCTTAATATTATCAATAATATTAAAGGCATAAGTAAATCTTCATGGACTATTGATCATATTATCGATAAAATTAAAAATATTGCTTCAAAATATAAATCTTTTTATGTAACCCAAAACTTTCATGAAACTAACCAGGTGGCAGATGGTTTCGCTAACCTTGGGGTTAGAAGTGATGTCAAATGCAAGTGGCACAGGTCGACTAAGATTAATGATGAGATAAATTTTATTATTAATCATGAAAGAATCAATCAAAAGGAAGGATTTATCAATATTAATTATCACAATGCATGAATTAACTCAGAATTAGAGTACGTTGAAGGAAAAGTGCCAAGTGGTGATTTATTGCCTTCATTACTCTCTGACCTTGCACACTTTTTGGGTCATAAAAAAATAGTTACTACATAATTCTAACTACTCGACGCATATTGTTTTCAACCTGAGAGATTTCGAAAGACATGATACTAAAACAGATTTGATGAATTTTTTTTTATTTCAGCACCAAGAAGGAGGAAGTTGAGATGGGTGGTGATCTTAAGAGGGAACCGACGGAATGTAAGTGGGTTCATGAAAAAGAAGTGTGAAGAAAGTTAAAGAAGGGGAAAGTGCACCACTATCTGAAATGGCTACATGGTAATGACAAAGAGATTATTGGGGCTTTTGTTGCAGGGTGGGAGAAAGGAAAAGTGAACATAGCGGGTAAATCCTTTACCCCTACTTTAGATCTTTTGGCTGAGATTACGGGGCTCCCTCATGAGGGCATTCACTTTTCCAAAGACAAGAAGGTGAGAAACAAGGCTTACAAAGACTTTCCCAATTCAAATGAAGAGCGGGCTATGCTGGTGAAAGGTAATCTTAACTACGTGAACCTGGCTAATATTAAACACATTTGGGGTTTTGTTCTCAGAGTGATTATGGAATGCTTTACCCTTGATGGTAGGTATTCTAGATTTCACAATAATCACTTCATGCTTATAAATCATTTCAAGCATAAATCTATGGTTTCCTTCCATTTTTATCTCATTAGTTCACTTAACCAGAATATAGTGGACTGTAGAGTTAGGGCTTCCCCTATTTTGCATGAGGGGCTCAATCTTCTCATTACAAAGTATGCCAGAAATCATATCTCTGAGCAGCTTCCTAAATAGATTGGCAACAAAAAAATGGAAGAGCTCTGATATTTCCATAGGGAAGAAGGCCAACACTGCCTCGAACAAAAAAACTCTTAAAGCCCCTATCAAAGTTGAAACCACACTCTCTATCATTGATGAGGTTGAAGGTATGATTTTAGAGGATGACTAGGAGGTCGATTCCTCTGAGAATGAAGAGATTAACCCTATTGCTGAAGCAATTTACGACCTAGATAAGGTTAATCCTCAGGATGTCACTGATCAAATCAACAATATTATGGAGGTTTATATTGATAATGTGCAGCAAGACCCTATCGAAGACCCTAAGGAAAAGAATAATGATAATGAAGAAGAAAAGGTGGAAAATTTGGATAATACGTCTGAGAATGAAGCTAATGACCCTGAGGAAAGAGAAGTTGATAATGAAAAAATTGGCAATAATGTTGAGGAGGATATTATCACTGAAAATTTGGAGTTTATGAAAGAGGAAACCCAAGTTGACAAAGATGATGTTAACTTAGACAAGGAAGTCTAGAATGAGTATGTTGACTGTGAGATTAATTCCACTCCTCCTGAGATCCCTAAGGGAGATTCTAATGAGTTGGCAGAGAAAATGCAAAATCAGAGAAGTATGGAGGAAGATCTATGGGACTAGGACTTCAAGGTCAAAAGAACCATTAATATCACCATGCTGCAAGCAGACAAAAACAAAGCTATGTATGGCTATAATATTAATAAATGGGTCCAAGATGATATCCAAGATTTGCGCACTAAGTGTAAAGATTTGGAAGCTAGGAATGCAATGCTAGAGGAGATCATTGACAAAATGCGGAATGATGTTGAGATGTATCAAAAAGCCAAGGATGTTTTTGAAAAGGTAACTGTTAATACTACTATGCTAGATGACAAAATTACTAATGCTATTGATAACATGATAAACTCGATTACTGAGAAGATCAACAACAATGACACAATGTTGAGGAAGATGATCACCCTTACCAACACAGGCATGAAAGTGACAATTGACAATTTGAAATCCCTGTACACCCTACTGGAAGGGAATACTATTGACATAATTAATGATTATGAAGATGGGAAAGAGGATGCCTAGCTATCAAGCCCAGGATCTAGGACCAGATCAAGTACTAGAGAGAAGACGGCTGCCCAAGAAAAACATATCACCAATCTGAGGGACCCCATCTAGAATATGCAGAACCAAATGGTGGAATCCCATGAGTTTCTTAAAGTGTTGAACTGATACTGCTGCTAGGAGGTTTTTTTTACTCAACTTACTGGAAGGTTTTCTGTTTAGAGTGTTGATTTTTTTGGCTTTGTTTCTCACTTTGTAATCCGGGGTTATGACCTTTTTGGTTTCTGTCATCTTCCATGACAAATAGTTGTCCTTAAGTGCTTCTTTGTTTATCTTTGTTATGCTTTGTTAAAGGGTTTTGGGGCCCCTTCAAAATGTGTAGTTACCGCAATCAAAAGCATAAATTAGTGTGTTGTCATGCTTTCAGCACCCCAATTTTCAAACTTTAAAATCAGTCTCCCTCAAGGTTTTCCCTTAATTTTATTTGACTCCCCCTGATTTATATTGAAAAATGCCCTAGCAAAGTCATGTTTTGTGAAGGCAGTGTTCAGATGAAATTTCATAACAGTGAACCAAAGGACTTAGGTTCAAGGTTCAGGTTCAAGCTGACAAGAGTGAATGAGTTCAAATGGTTCAACAGGTTTGGTGGTTCAATATGGTGGGACAAATATCAGATCATCTCAAATGATTTCAGAATGATGCAAGACCCAGTTCAGGAGATTCAACCGTAATGATTCAAAAGTGCAGATACAAATTTGCAGAATGATCTAAGTTCTAATTAATATAGGCTGCTTGACTCAATATTTGAAGTCGCTAGATAGAAAGTGGAGAGGGAAAGAGGAATAATAGTGAAAGCCCAAACAGAAACAATGTTCTTCAACTGTAGTTCAAATGGCAACACTGGGATTGTGCCAACACCATCTCAAAAAACTTTTACTTAATCTGATTGATACACCTAGACATGTGGATTTTAACTATGAAGTATGAAGATCCCTTGTTGCATGTCAGGGAGTCCTTTTTGTGGTTGATCTTGCTCAAGGTGTTCAAGCGCAGACAGTTGCCAATTTCTATGTTGCATTTGAAGCCAACCTTGCTATCATTCCAGTCATAAATAAAATTGATCAGCCCACTGCAGATCCAGATAATGTTAAAGCTCAGTTGCAACCACTGTTTGACCTTGATCCTCAAGATGCTCTCTTAACATCGGCTAAAACTGGTGAAGGTCTTCAGCAAGTTCTTCCTGCTGTGATTGAACGTATTCCTCCCCCAAAAGGGCTAGTTTGCTCACCTCTGCGAATTCTTTTATTGGATTCTTATTTTGATGAGTACAGGGGAGTTATTTTCCATGTTGCAGTTATTGATGGTGCTTTAAGAAAGGGAGATAAGATAGCATCAGCTGCAACTGGGCAGAGCTATGAAGCAATGGATGTTGGTATTTTGCATCCTGAACTTACACCTACAGGGATGCTTTTCATAGGTCAGGTGGGGTACATCATCAGTGGTATGCGTTCGACAACAGAAGCTCAAGTAGGAGATACATTGCATCATGTGCGGAGTGTTGTTCAACCTCTCCCTGGTTTCAAGCCAGCAAAACATATGGTGTCCGTTGGTGTTTACCCTGCTGATGGATCAGACTTTGATACTCTTAATGGTGCAATTGAAAAACTTACATGCAATGATGCTAGTGTCTCAGTTGCAAAGGAGAGCAGTGGAGCACTTGGTTTGGGCTTCAGATGTGGCTTCTTGGGACTCCTTCATATGGATGTGTTCTTCAACGGCTTGAACAAGAGCATGGAGAAAAAGTCATTACCACGACTCCTACAGTGCCCTATATATTTGAATACTCTAATGGGAGTAACGTGACTGTGCATAATCCTGCCTCCTTATCATCAAATCCTATGAAAAATGTGGAAACATGCTGGGAACCAATAGTAATGACAACTATAATTCTTCCCTGTGAATACGTGGGTGGTGTACTAACACTTTGCTTAGACAGAAGGGGCTAGCAGTTAGAACATTCATTCATTGATAGTCAAAGAGCCTTCTAATTCCCATACCTAATCGGACATGAGGAGATTTGGGATATGAATGAAAATTCACTTGTTTCAATTCACATTCACACTAAGACACATTGGTTTCATATCTCATGACTAATGTTGCATACTCGAGTCCATCTGAAGTTCCAATCAATTCCAAAGAATCAACCAAATGCTGATATGCGAAAGAGTTGATGCCTGGATGATGGTCATCACAATACATAAATATGAAACCCCGATGTAACATCCATGAGGCTTCACTCATTTTAAATATTTCATTCCGCCATAATAAGTATTGTATTAACTCTTATAGTGGTCGGGATCAATGGGGTTGAACAGTAATTCATAAATGATGCAAGCATCACTCATCATTCCAATAAGGGCGCAATTGTATTTGCAATACCAATGACAACAATTGGTGATCCTAATTCTCGTTGACAACTATCCATAATGGGAAATGTTCAAATAATATATTTGACGGCATGTGGTGCAGGGCACCTTAGGATTTGAGTTGACTTGAGTTTACTTGTCCATGTAATAGGGATGTGCCAAATAACTTGTCATGGTCCATCTTGTGTGAACAAGGATCCTTTGGTTTGTTTATAAAACCGGGTTTCCTTAGTTCACTGGACTGTCCAATGTCTAGTGCTTTTGTGCACTTTTTATGTTTAGGTGGCAGAGTAGTTTTCTCGGGTCATGTTTGACCATATTTTTGGTTTTGCAGCTATTTGGCATTGTCAAGCAACAGCGATGTTGGTATTATTTGGGATTGTCACATATTGCCATTTTGGACAAAAAAATGTTGGCAATACAACATGGCAACCAATATACTTGTTACTCGGCTGTTGCATCAATGATCCCAACGACCTCAACTGGTTTGGAATCAGTTGGATCAGTTGGCGGTCATTCTTTTATGTTTTAAAACACATCTATCCAAGGGAGCGATAGGGTGGGCTGAGATATGCGGTTGTAACAAAAACTGAATAAAAGGAGAAAACTGTTTCTGAGAACATCGAGCATTGCATGACCAGAGCGTATTGAAACTGTAGATTAATTGATTTAGGAGTGAAGTTTAATAAATGTGCATTTTGTTTTGCGTTGTGTTTACATAGATTAGGCGTCCACCAACGCGGAAGAGCCAATACACTGTCAAACCGGGTTGAGAACTACGTGACTGGTATAGTCATGGAAAAGAGACCCTAACCCGCAAGTTCTCCATTGAAGTTCGATACCATTGGGGGGAATGCAGGTTAGGGCAACACTTAATAAGATTTCAAAGTCTCGGGAACGGTGGAGTCGATCAATGACTTCAACACCGATGCCCTAGGCTAAACATTTATCATGTGTTTAGCCAGAGGAGAGATGGAAGGCGTGCAGCAGCCAACCAAGGATGGAGTGGGATCAGGTTTGAGACTGTTTTGAAGTCTTTGAATACCATAGAAACTTCCAAAGGACGGCAACTGTTCTAAGCGCCCAACTTTGGACCACAACATTTGACCCTAGATTAACTTGATCACTTAGACTAGCGTGTTGTGGTGACAGCCCAAAAATGCTAGATTAGAATGACTGTTAGTTGTTTTGGAATTTGAAATTGAATTGTTGAAAGATACCAAAAACCATGATAAAGAATCTTGGTTCCCATTCATTGCTCATATCAATAGAAAATTGACAGTTGCGGCCTAGCAATGAAGAAGTAGAAATTCTGAGATTGGTGCTTGTGGTATTGGTGAAGTTGGATTGGTAGAGAGCTGAAAAGGCACATTAGAGAGGCTTAAGAACCATATTGAACAATCTTGGTTCCATATCCTTTGTCACAGGAAAGAAAAAGAATACGGTTACATACTTGAAGAAGATGGGTAGCTACTGAGATTTTATTGGTTGCACGACAGTATTGTTTAAATAGACTGTGAAAGGTGAATCCATAGGGGTGTGTAGGAAGTTTAAGATCCTTAGCGGAAGTCTAAGGTTATGGTAAGACAATAGTCCATTTTAGGGACTTGTTAAGGAGGGAGTGTACCCAGGAATACTATAAACTTGGGATCTTGGAGCCTAAAGACTGAAAGTAACCAGACAGATAGGAGTCGTCTTATAAAGGGAACAACCAAGGTTGGGAGATAATTGAAGGAATTAGATATCCTTTGAAAAGACTGTAGTAAATACAAGACGTCAGTAGAGATCAAGTTCTCTAGAAGGAACAATAGGGGTTTGGAAGACATCATCCAATCATATTGGCGAAGTAGGCCACCCTACACTTCTGTTTGTGTGCACTCTGCACCAGCATGTCATCACTTCCTCCTACTGCAGGGTTTTGGAGATCGTCATCACGAAAAAGAAATTAAATGTATGTGGATGTATGAATGATGCAGCTTCAAGGAACCTCACCATCGGGCTTAAGCCACGATTACACCGCAATTAAAATGGAGGTCGAACATCTATCTTTGTATTTCAGAAGGAACAACATCCAGTGATGTATGGGTTGATGGGAAAAGGATAAGCGCAACATTTGTTAGCAATTGAATCCACCGGGATTCTTCTTTACTTTTGGCACATTCAATGGTGTTTGAAAGCTCATAATACCACCTCCTAGTTGTCATCATAGCGCCACAGGTTTTGGCTATATGAGATCAACCCGATCTTTATGAAAATCTTGGGATAGCTTGCTACTACAAAACTGAAAGCAAAGCGCAAGATTGACTATAGGGAGAAGCTAATGGTGTCGAGAGGAAGGGGGTAGGATAGTGCATGAACCCATAGACATTCCCACAACAAAGTCATATATTACATACAAGGTATATGTGCAAATAAAGTGACACCTATGTTTGACAACATGCCTCAACCAAACACATCATGCTCGCGGCCTAAATGATATGAATCGAGCAGGGTATTGAAAGATTGTTCAAGCTCGTAGGCACATGAACTCATGGTGACAACCAGGTGCATCATGTGGGTGTAATTTAAACACTTAAAACCATGGAATGCCTTCGAGCATAATGGAAGAATCAAAATATAGACAAAGACCGTGCTTCTATGTCAAAAGGCGACACTCCTTCAAGCTATAAACAACACAAAGAAGCCATTTGGAGAGATACATTGGTGTGCATAAGCTTTAGAGGCACTATTTGACTCAACGCCACAGCGCACAAGAAATTTCCAATGTGGCATTTGGAAATTTTGATAAATTACATGGTTTAGCAGTAATAGAATTGATTGGAAATCAAATATGGCCCAGATGGATTGGCGGTGAATAAAGTGCGGTGGAAAGACATATCTAAATATATTAAAAACAAGACACATCCTATCTATGCCGCTCAATCACCAATAGCAAGACTGATGTCTCTTTTTCATAAAAGGTCTTATTTTTAATGTTTTAGTGAGCACACATTTGTAAAAGGAGTAATATTAAAATAAAAGCCATAGGAATTAGACAATAGTCGAGAATCATATGAACCCAAGATTCAGTTATGAAAACTGAATGACGTCCGACCATGCCTATTAATAGGAAAAGTCTCGACGAAGAAGGGGTTCAGATTTTGGACTCAACTTTGGGGGGACTGTGTATTTTCCAGAGGAGATTTTTTCTGTTTCCGTCATTTTTGCATGGAAGGGATAGAGTATTCTGAATTGGAAGTTGTAATATTGTAAGGGAGAAGCAAAAAGATCTGTGTTGTCTTTATGTTTATTCAGTAAGAAAGATTGTTGTGTATCAGATCTGTGAGTTTGGGCAGTTAACTTTCAATTGAAATAAATCTGTGTATTTCAAAGTGAATATTGTACCTTCTTCTCTGCATTCTTTTTTATATTAGGTTTGATAAATGGACTTTGTGTCATTTATCTCATTCTTAGTTAATTTCATTTCCTTTCTTATCTACTCTATGTTTACGGATAGGTGTTTGTGTGGCTTTCTTTCTTTCAGGTCAAAAGCATTCTTGTTAATAGTTTAGAAGATTCATTGTATATCTTACAAGGGAGTTGTACCTTATTAAAATTCAGAGGACATTTGCACAATCCCACTGCAAAGCGACCCAATTCTTAGTGGCTTATTATGTCTCCGTGTTTGGGCAAATAAGGGTTATTCTAAAAATTTTATTGGAAGACAAATCTATTCACTAATACAGTGAAAGCAAATAACTAAAATATCCAACACCATATAAGGCATAGTAAAGCACGGATTCTAATGAAATCATCATGATAACATAATCAATAGTCAAAACAGGATGGAGCTCAAGTGACCAGGGAGATTTGAAATACAGGTTGGGCAGGAAAATTTCCATTTTCACGAATGTTGCAAATAATTACAGAGATTGGTAGGGTTTTTGACATGATCAATGCCGACCAAGGAGGTTTGAAAGACAGGTTAGACAGGAAAATATCTAATTTCATCAAAATGTTACTGACCATTTCAGATATTGGTAAGGTTTTCAATGTGATCAAGGGAAGAATCCAGGCATAAGAAACTACAGATAGAAAATTTATGCTTGGCAGGGAGGTCGAAAGTGTAGGATCACTAATTGTAGGCCACAAACAATGTTTGATAAATGTGAGTGAACACCTATTCAATCTCTTCGATCCCCCAGATCTAATGCATCTATTATCTGGGTCTTGGTTTTTTCCTTCATATGTGTCATGGTCCAACAATAATTTTGTTCAAATCCCTATTTTTCTCTCCACCCCAAACAATATTATCATTCATGAATATGAGTTCATAGTAAATGGAAATGCTCTAGAAAATTTGGACAAATCTAAAGTCCCCTTCATCCCAAAGAAGATAGTCAATTTGTGGAGGACTAAGTCATTCACACAACCCATCAACTGGGGACCTTCAAAGGAGTCAATCCAGGATTTCAAAAGTCAAATGGCGAGGCTACTATTGTGCACAATGATTCCAATAAAGAAGCCCATAATTATGTGATTGCTTTGCTAAATCACAATATAGAATCTCATTTTTCACTCTTACAAGAGACAACACTAATTGGTAAATTCTGGGACCCTCTACTCCAGATTAAAGATATTTTTTATTAGGGGAAAACAAACTTGGAATGTTTTTAAAGAAGCTTTTTTTATTGATTTTGGCTCCAAATACTTTATTTCTTTGTTTGACTCCAAAACTCATAGAGACAAAGCTCACAAGGTTAAAGGATAGTTTGTAAGAGTTGAGGTCTTTTTACTTTTCCATGGAATCTAAATTTTAAACCTAATACAATTTTTTGTATGTTTATGCCCTTTTGGGTTATTTTTCCATTCTTACCCTTAGAATACCGAGATTTGGAAATCATTGAAATATTTTTAAATAAAATTGGCATTTTTATTCATCGTGATCTTATTCCTTTTGAGGAGACTCACTTTCTAGTAAGGGTTTTTTTGCTTCTGAAGTTTTCCAAGCCTTTTTCTTTTAGATATCTATCTCTTCCACATGGGGATCCCAGGATCAAAAAAGTATCATAGAAAATGCTAATGTTGTGGACATGCATGCTATCTCCCTAGGGCATTACAATACACAATTTCAGGGGCCTCATCAACTATTTTTTAGTGTCTTCAAGGATTACTCTTCTAATCCTTGATAATACATTTTTAGACATTCTTCTTATAATGATAGAGAAATGATTTCATCTATATCATAAACTCCACAAGAGATTAATTTTCAGAATGATACTCTAGTGCAACAAAATAAGAGATTGATTATCAAGAAAAGGTCAAAAATGCAAGATATGGTGTTTAAGGCACATTTGTATCCCCATATTTTCTTTAGAGACAAAATTTTCCTACAAGGGAAGTTTTCATGTAATACGTCTACAAATTAAAAGATCCCTTTTATCATGGGTATCTTAAATGTCTCCAATCCATCTATTGCAGTAAATGTGAGTGTCCATCATCATTGAAGAGTAATTGGTTATAATTCTCCACTAGTCCTTCAGGGATCTTCTATTCCTCCAAAAATTATCTCAGAATGGAGAGTCTTCAGCTCTTCTTGCAAATTACCTTTACATCAAGAATTACAACTTGTTCATACATTGATGTATCAAAGTGTCCCATTAAATGTCATGAATAATTATCTTATCTCTTTGGACAAGTTTTTTATACAGGGGGAAAATTTGGAAGATGAACTAAAAAAAATGGCCAATGATATGGTCGTCTCTATTGCTTTAGAACTTATTGAGGAAATTATAGAAGAGGAATTGGATGATAAGGTTGCAAATCATGATTTACTGCAACTAGATGGAATCTTGTCACAGGTTGTCGAATTGTGTTTAGAGGATAATGATGAATTTTTTGATATAAAATATTTACAATTACTGGGCATTGATAAATTGACTGATGTACAACAAGATTTATCACTCAAAGAAGACCCAATGTCCATCTCAAATATAAAGTTATCTTCAAATACTCAAATTAAGGGAAATTTTAACTCCTCTCAAACTTTATCAACTTATCAAACACCCTCTTTTGAAAAAATAGAAAAGAAAACACCTAAGAAAATGGTAGGAAATAAAAAAGTGTCAAGGCTAAGGAGGAAATAGAAGGAGGTCTGCACTCAAAAATTGATGAAAATTTTATATCTACAAAAAGAATGATGAAGAGAACAATGTGTTCTCCTTGTCGGCAATGAAAATCATATCATGGAATGTCAAAGGCATTAATGCCTCTGAAGGCTAAGAATCAATATAATGCTTGATTCTTTTCATGTAGATGTAGTCTTTCTTCAGGAAACAAAATTGTCACAGGATACTTATCAAAAAATAGTTTTCAAATGGTCTCAATGGAATTTAGCTCATTCTCAGGGTTTGGGTGCTTCTGGCGGTCTTACCATTTTATGGAATCCCAAAACAATTAAGGGGAAATCCCTTCGATAGGAAACATATTGGCAGCTATTGCATATTCAAAATTTTGATTTATCCTTAAACATATTGAATGTATATGGGCCTACTTCAACACAAGATAAGAAGATGATATGGACAACACTCACTGATGTCATGCAACAATATGTGGATTAGAGTTTTGTATTAGGAGGTGATTTTAATGCAATAATTTCATTAGTAAAGAAAAAAGGTGGCATTTTATCTCCCACTAAGACTATTGAAGACTTTACAACTTTCATAAATGACAATGCATTGATAGATATTATTCCATAAAATAGTACCTTCACGTGGACAAATAGGTGTATGGTTTTTCTTCAAATTGTAGAAAGGTTAGACAAGTTTCTTGTATCTCAGTGTCAAAAGTTGTTAGACTTTATTCTTCAATTAGAAAAATTAAATTACTCAGGGTCTAATCATTTCCCCATTTATTTGAGTAGATCATTAAATCAGTTCCATTATCACAATGAAAATATAGACCCTCTTTCAAATTTGAGAGAATGTGGTTCTGATATCCACATTTTCACGCATTTTTAAGACAATGGTGGGTCAATGCACCATATCAAGAAGGTACAAAAATGATCATTTTTATAAGAAATTGCAGCATGTTAAATCACAAATTAAAAGGTAGAATCCACAAGTTTTCAAAAATATTTTTTCTAAGAAAGTTAGAGTGGGAAAAGAACTAGCACATTTAAATGATCACATTATTTCTCATGGGTTGGATTTATCTATTTATACAAATCAAAAATAGTTATAATTGGATTGGGAAGAACTATGTCAGAGAGAAGAGGAATATTGGAGACAAAAATCTTGGGAACTATGGCTCCAACATGGTAATAAGAACATAAATTTTTTTATCGTGTCATCCAAACAAAAGCGTGCAGGCAACACAATATTTTCCATTAAGGCAACATCTTCAGGTAACTTGATTTCAGATGCTCAAGGCATAAAAAATAAAGGGATTAGATTTTTAAGAATTTTCTTTCTCCCCCTCCTCCTCCTCTTGATGATCTGCAAGAGCGGGAGCTTATTAATCTCATTCTGATGAAGGGTGCTCCCCTTAATACCACAAACACATAACAGAAATAGAGAAACAACAACAATAATATGCAAGAACAGAAAATTGGCTTCTTATTATCTCCACAAATGTGGAATTACAAACTTTCAAAATTACAATATGCAAAGCCACATGGGCATTCCCTTACAATATTCTGTAGGACAAAGCCTTGAATCAATACCCAGATCTACTACCCAAAACTGCCCTAGACAACACTACGGGCCTTCTTTATATAGGCAATTTTCACCGCCCGAGAAGGTTCTAGAAATTTAGCCCTTAGGGCTGACCAAACTTAGAATTATTTTATTTTACAATTTATTACATCAAAGTCGGCTCAAAATGAGTTTTGAAACCCAAACAGAAATTTTGAAGAAAAATTATTTTTTGCCATTTCAGGTGGCCTGACTTTCGGAGACCATAAATCATCACCAGTTGACCCGATTGACTATTATAACCCCATTTCGGAAACGCCACGAAGTGCTCTACAGGCTTGACTAGTGCAAGGTGCTTGTCACTCAAATTTTCAACCTCATCCGGGGCCTCTAAAGCCTTCAAAATTGAGTTCGAAGTTTCTGTACCCTGCTGCCAATACCGAAAATCTTCAATATCTTCAAAACTACACCTGATCTAGCCATGAAACTTTGCTGGCAGGCTGATATGACTGAGATGAACCTCCATATGTAAAATCAAAACATTCCGAGATCGTAAGGCCAACTTACTAAAAATAGCTAGTTTCCATAAATGGCAACTCTGCACAAGATAGCCCTTATTGAATACAAAAACAAAAATATTTTTGGGTGATGCAAGATTGCTCTTACACCTAGGATGCTCCTGCATCAGACACCCGGGGTAATTTGAAAAGTGATCCTGTCACGACTCAGGTGTGTAGAGGAAAACCAAGACGGTTAACCTCCTCCTTTGTCAGCCATGATGAATCTTCAACAGGTCATCCTTTCCATTTGACCAAATACTCTTCATATGTCCTGTTCCATGTGCTTTTGCCAACACGACTGTCCAGTATGTCTTCAATCTCCTTGATATCTGAACTAGTTGCTGGAATACTCCACTGTGCTACTGCAACCTCATCTTCAACACCTCCTTCATGATACTCTGTCAAATCTGAAATGTTAAACACTGGTGAAATATTTAGCTTGGTAGGGAATCCTACCTCATATGCATTTCTTGAATCATGCTTCTTCAATATCGTACATGGTCCAACCTTCTTCATTTTCAACTTGTTATATGTACCAACCAAAAATCGCTCCTTCCACAAATGAACCATAACTTCATCCCCAACCTGAAATTCCTTATGCCTCCTTTTCTCATCTGCCTTAGTCTTATACTGCGCATTCATTTTGGTAATATGCTTCCTCACCTCCTCATGGATGTTCTTCAAGTGTTCTGCAAAATCCTCAGCTTCAGCACTACTTATTTCTCCTTTATCTATCTTTCTCAACTCAGATGCATTTCTTGGACTACTTCCATATACAATCTGGAATGGTGATTTACCAGTGCTCCTATTGACAGAATTATTGTATGCAAATTCTGCCTGTGGTAAAATCAAATCCCATCCTGTTGGCTTATCTCCAACCAAACATCTCAGCAGATTTCTCAAACTTCTATTCACCACCTCTGTCTGTCCATCAGTCTGTGGATGATGTGATGAACTGAACTTCAAATCTGTCTTCAACTTCTTCCACAATGTCCGCCAGAAATATCCAACAAACTTAGTATCTCGATCTGAAACTATGGTCTTTGGCAAACCATGTAATCTCACCACTTCTCTGAAAAACAATTCTGCTACATGAACAGCATCATTAGTCTTCTTGTAGGGAATGAAATGTGTCATCTTTGAAAATCTGTCAACTACTACAAAAATTGAATCGTGTCCCCGCTGAGTCCTCGGTAAACCAAGAACAAAGTCCATACTGATATCCTCCCAAGGCTTCTCTGGTACAGGTAATGGTTGATATAACCCTGTATTCTGCTTGACTCCCTTCGCCATCTGACATACTCTGCAACTCTGTACAAACTTCTTCACATCTTGCTGCAATTGTGGCCAATAATAATTCTCACCAACCAAAGAAAGGGTTTTATCACGACCAAAATGTCCAGCCAATCCTCCACTATGCTTCTCTTTGATGAGATTCTCCCTCATAGAACTTCTTGGAATGCACAATTGACTCCCTCTTAATAGCATATCATCCTAGATGATGAAATCCAACCATTTCATCCTGTCTAGAGTAACAGGTTCTGTACAAGCTTTCCAAGCTTCACCAAAATCAGGATCCTCTGGATACAAATTCTTGAGTTCCTTGAACCCAACCACCTCAATCTGCATCTTTGTTAGCAATAGTTGCCTTCTGCTAATTGCATCCGCAACCCTATTAGACTTTCCACTCTTGTGTTTCAAAACAAATGTATAACTCTACAAAAACTCAACTCATTTCAAATGTCTTTGATTCAACTTTCCTTGACTATTCAAATATTGCAAAGCTTGATGATCAGTATACAAAACAAACTCCTTAGGAAGCAAATAATGTCTCCACTTCTTTAATGCCTGAACTATAGCACAAAATTCCTGATCATAGATAGAATATTTTCTCTTGGCATCATTTAACTTCTCACTGAAATAAGCAACAGGTTTACCTTCTTGGCTCATAACAGCTCCTATTGCAGTACCACTAGCATCACAATCTACTTGAAACACCTTATTAAAATCTAGAAGTGCTAAAATAGGTTGTTCTGTAACTTTTTATTTCAACAATTGAAAACTCTTTTCTGCCCCATTAGTCCACTTAAACTCTTTTCAATCCCCTCTCATTGTTTCAGTCAAGGGTCCACAAATACTGCTAAAATTTCTGATAAACTTTCTATAAAAGCTAGCCAAACCATGAAAAGATCTTACCTCAATAGCACTCCTTGGAGTGGGCCATTCAAGGATAGCCTGTACCTTCTCTGGGTCCATTTTTAGACCTTCTGCTAAAACTACAAATCCCAAATACACTAACTCTTTCTTCACAAAACTGCACTTCTTCAAATTAATCAACAATTTCTCATCTCTCAACTTCTCAAACACTATACGAATATGCATCATATGTTCCTCCAACGTCTTGCTAAAAATTAAAATATCATCTAGGTAAACAATGACAAAATTACCCAAAAATTCTTTCAGAACCTCGTTCATGAGCCGCATGAAAGTGCTCGGTGCATTGGTTAGCCCAAAAGGCATGACTAACCACTCATACAGTCCTTCCTTTGTCTTGAAGGCAGTCTTCCATTCATCTCCTTCTTTGATCCGAATCTGGTGATATCCACTCTTCAGATCTATCTTTGAGAAATACACAGCTCCACTCAAACAATCCATAATATCATCCATTCGTGGTAATGGAAACCTGTACTTGATTGTGATCTTGTTTATTGCTCTGGAATCTGTACACATCTTCCACTCTCCATTCTTCTTTGGTGCTAATACCATTGGTACAGCACAGGGACTCAGACTCTCTCGAATCAACCCTTTCTGCAATAACTCGTGTACTTGTCTGTTCAACTCTTCACTTTCTGCTAGTGTCATTCTGTGTGCTGCCTTGTT
The DNA here is from genome assembly GCA_027943335.1 of Chamaecyparis obtusa. Taxonomy (NCBI): domain Eukaryota; kingdom Viridiplantae; phylum Streptophyta; class Pinopsida; order Cupressales; family Cupressaceae; genus Chamaecyparis; species Chamaecyparis obtusa. Next base: position 374,371 of record BSBK01000345.1, on the reverse strand, counting down.
TGGAAAACTAGCTACTGGAATCAAATCCATCTGATGACTGATCTTCCTTACGGGTGGTAACCCATCAGGTACATTATCAGATACAATATCCTGAAACTCATTCAACAAATCTGCAACCTCTACAGGTACATCCTCTACTTCTTCTTTATTAGCTTTTGGAATTAAAGCAAAACACTCATGCTCATGCCTCATACCATCTAGGAATTTTCTTCCATCAACAAATGTTATTCTTTCATTACCACATACTTTTTCTTTGGTCTCCTTCAATGGCTTTAGCTTATGTCACACTCCATCCTTTGTCAGGGAATAGGTATTTGCATGACCATCGTGTACAGCACATCTGTCAAACTACCACGGTCTACCCAACAACATATGACATGCATCCATAGATATTATATCACATAGTACCTCATCTTGGTACCCACCGATCTTGAACTTTATCAGGCACTGTTCACTGACCATGACCTTGTGGTCATCCTGCACCCAGGCAATCCGATATGGATGTGGGTGTTTCTGTCTCTTGAGCTTCAACTTTGTCACCATCTCTTCTGACACCAAATTGTTAGTGCTTCCACTATCAATAATCACATCATAGCATTTACCCTCACACTTGCATCTAGTGTGAAACAGGCTCCTCCTTTGTTTAGGTTCATTCTCACCACTCAGCAAGACTCTTATGTTAATTATCGTTTCTCCTCTTTCAGCATCTTCAGAATTTGATGATCTAGCATCTTCATCTACATGTGCAACTCTGGCCTGGCCTTTATTTCTCCTGTCTATTCTGCCTTGGCACTGAGGACATTCAAATGCCCTATGACCTTCTTCTCCACAGTGAAAACATGTTCCATGGAAGCCTCCTCTTCCAGATCCTTGTCCTCTTCCTCTTCCTCTCTGATCTCTATTATTCTGATCTTGGAAATGATTGGAATTGTTTCCTCTCTGATTCTGGTTGCTACTGGCCTCATCCTTCTTTTTTGGATCTTCATTTCGGCCACCATATGACTGTCCACCAGATCTTCCACCATGACCTCTTCCATTTTGTCTTCTCTCAAACTTCTTGTATAGCTTTTCCTCTACTTTTAGGGCAAACTGGTATTCCTCCTCAATACTGTTCATTCGAACTAGATTCAACTCCTCCTGAATACTTGGCCTTAACCCATTAAGGTATCGGGCAACTTTCTCCTTATCAACTTCCGCATGGCCTGTTCTAATGAGGAGTCGATAGAACTCCTCTGTATACTCCTGAACAGATCTTCCTGCTTGCTTCAAACTTTGCATTTTCTTTAATAGGTCAAGCTCATAATCAAGAGGAATGAACTGTCGCTTCAATTTATCCACCATCTGATCCCATCTTGTGATTTTATCTTTCCCTCTTCTATTTCGCTCCAATTGAATCTCTTGCCACCAGATCTTCGCATGACCTTTTAGTCTGGCTTTCGCAAATTTGACCCTATCAGGATCCTCAACATCTTCATACTCAAAATATTTCTCACATTCATTGATCCAGTCAATCAATTCCTCTGGGTTAAGATTTCCAAAAAATGTAGGAACCTCAATCTTAGGTCTTTTCCCAATCTTGGAAATCGCCCAAAAAAGTCTTTCTTCCTCCTGATTCACAACTTCGGCTTCTCCTTCTTGATATTCTTCTTTGGCTTCATCCTCGCTTTCATCTCTGACATTAAGATTCATTCTTCTGCGAATCTCTTCTTGCAATGCTCGCACTTGTCTCTGCAGCTCTCTAACCTCAGGTGTCACAGCACCAGCTCTTCCACCACGTTCTCTTTGTGGAGGCATTTTCACGATGCACGCTGAAACCCTAACCACGGTCCTGGTGCAAACTACCTCACAGTCGGTGATCTGTTTACACACTCAGGAACTTCTACTCTAATACCACTTGATGAAGGGTGCTCCCCTTAATACCACAAACACATAACAGAAATAGAGAAACAACAATAATATGCAAGAACAGAAAATTGGCTTCTTATTATCTCCACAAATGTGGAATTACAAACTTTCAAAATTACAATATGCAAAGCCACATGGGCATTCCCTTACAATATTCTGTAGGACAAAGCCTCGAATCAATACCCAGATCTACTACCCAGAATTGCCCTAGACAACACTATGAGCCTTCTTTATATAGGCAATTTCCACCGCCCGAGAAGGTTCTAGAAATTTAGCCCTTAGGGCCGACCAAACTTAGAATTATTTTATTTTACAATTTATTACATCAAAGTCGGCTCAAAATGAGTTTTGAAACCCAAACAGAAATTTTGAAGAAAAATTATTTTTCGCCATTTCAGGTGGCCTGACTTTCAGAGACCATAAGTCATCACCAGTTGACCCGATTGACTATTATAACCTCATTTCAGAAACGCCACGAAGTGCTCTATAGGCTTGATTGGCGCAAGGCACTTGTCACCCAAATTTTCAACCTCATCCGGGGCCTCTAAAGCTTTCAAAACTGAGTTCGAAGTTTCTATACCCTGTTGCCAATACCAAAAATCTTCAATATCTTCAAAACTACACCTGATCTAGCCATGAAACTTTCCTGGCAGGCTGATATGACTGAGATGAACCTCCATATGTAAAATCAAAACATTCCGAGATCGTAAGGCCAACTTACTAAAAATAGCTAGTTTCCATAAATGGCAACTCTGCACAAGATAGCCCTTATTGAATACAAAAATAGAAATATTTTTGGGTGATGCAAGATTGCTCTTACACCTAGGATGCTCTTGCATCACATTCCTTCATTAATAACTCCTCAAGATAATCAAAAATTAATGGCTCCTTTCACAATGAAATAAATTTTTAAGATAGTTGGTTCAGTGTATCTTGTTAAGGCTCCGAGTCCAAATAAATTTACTGCATTATTCTTCTAGAAATACTAGGATGTTATACGTTTTTTATTTTTTGGCTTCCCTTGAAAAGTCTAGAAAGAGTGCTTCTATGATAAAAAAAATCCAATGTAACCAATATTGTTCTTATTCCTAAGGTCAAGGAGCCTTCTACTTTTGCAAATTTCACACCCATCTCTTTGTGCAACACATTTTACAAGATTTTCACTTAATCTATTTATATGATATTGTAGCCCCTTATTAAGAAGATAATTTCTCTAGAATAAGGATTTCATCAAGATAGGGTCTTTACAGGAGTCGGTCCAGAATTTTGAAAAGTCAGATAGTGAGGCTACCAGTATGCATAATGATTCCAATAAGGAAGCCCATAATTATGTGATAGATTTGCTAGATCACATTTTAGAATCTCATATTTCATTCTTATGGAAGACAACACTAATAGGTGAATTATGGGACCTTCTACTCCAAATTAAAGATATTTTTTATTAGGGGAAAACAAACAAGAAGATCTTAAAGAAGTGTTTTTTGTGTATTCTCACTCCAAATACTTTATTTCTTTGTTTGACTCCAAAACTCATAGAGATGAAGCTCACATGGTTATTAAAGGATGGTTTTGTAGGGGTTAAGGGTTTTTAACCTTTCCATGGTTTTTGAATTTTAAACCTAATCCAATTTTATGTATGTTTATGCCCTTTTGGGTTAGTTTTCCATCCTTACCCTTAGAATACTAAGATCTAGAAATCATTGAAATGTTTGCAAATAAAATTGGCATTTTTATTCATCATGATCTTATTCCTTTTGAGGAGACTCACTTTCTTGTAAGCGTTTATTTTCTTCTAAATTTATCCAAGTTCCTCCTCAAATATCTATCTCTTCCAGATGGGGATCCTGGGATCAAAAAATTATCATAGAAAATTCTAATATTATGGAAATGTATGCTATCTCCCTAGGGAATTATAATACATAATGTTAGGGGCCTCATCAACTATATATGACTGTCTGCAAAGATTACTCTTCTAGTCCTTAATACTGCATTTTTAGACAATATTCTTATAGTGATAGAGAAATAATTTAATCTATATCATAAAATCTACAAGAGATTAATTTGTAGAATAATACTCTAGTGCAACCAAATAAGAGATCGATTATCAAGAAAAGGTCAAAAATGCAAGATATGGTGTTTAAGGCACATTTGTATCCCCATATTTGCTTTAGAGGCAAAATTTTCCTACAAGGGAAGTCTTCATGTAATACATCTAGAAATAAAAAGATCCTTGTTATCATGGATATCTTAAATTTCTCAAATCCCTCTATCGTAGTAAATTTGAGTGTCCATCATCATCGAAGAGCAACTGGTTATAATTCTCCACTGGTCCTTCAGGGATCTTCTATTCCTCCAAAAGTTGTCTCATAATGGAGTCTTCAACTCTTCTTGAAAGTTACCTTTACAAAAAGAAATACAAATACATAGGTCATACACTAATGTATCAGAGTGGCCAAATAAATGTCGTGAATAATTATCTTTTCTCTTTAGACAAGTTTTTTATATAGAGGGAAAAATTGGAAGATGAACTAAAAACTAGCTAATGATGTGGTCGTCTCTATTGCTTCAAAGATTATTAAAGAAATTGAAGAAGAGGAATTGGATTATAAGGTTGCAAATCATGATTTAGTATCGCAACCAAATGGAAGATTGTCAATATAGGACCTTCATCAAGATAGGTTCTTCACAAGAGTTGATCTAGGATTTCAAAAGTCAGATAGCAAGGCTACCAGTGTGCATAATGATTCCAATAAGGAAGCCCATAATTATGTGGTCACTTTGCTAGATAACATTCTAGAATATCATATTCCACTCTTATAGGAGACTGTGCTAATCGGTAAATTGTACAACCCTCTACTCCAGATTAAAGATATTTTTTACTAGGGGAAAACAAACTGGAAGGGTTTTAAAGAAGTGTTTTTTATTGATTATGGCTCAAAATACTTTATTTCTTTGTTTGATTCCAAAAATCATAGAGACAAAGCTCACAAGGTTAAATGATGGTTTTGTAAGGGTTCATATCTTTTTACTTTTCCATGGATTCTAAATTTTAAACCTAATCTAATTTTCTGCATGTTTATGCCCTTTGGGTTAGTTTTCCATCCTTACCCTTAGAATATTGAGATCTAGAAATCATTGAAATATTTTCAAATAAAATTGGAATTGTTATTCATCATGATCTTATTCCTTTTGAGGAAACTCACTTTCCAGTAAGGGTTTGTTTGCTTCAAAATTTATCCAAGCCTTTTCCTTCTTAGATATCTATCTCTTCCAAATGGGGATCCAAGGATCAAAAATGTATCATAGAAAATGCTAATACTATGGACATGCATGCTATCTCCCTAGGGAATTATAATACACAATGTTAGGGGCCTCATCAACTATTTATGAGTGCCTACAAGCGTTACTCTTCTAATCCTCGATACTGCATGATTAGATAGTCTACTTATAGTGATAGATCTAAATGATTTCATATATATCATAAACTCCACAAGAGATTAATTTGCATAATGATACTCTAGTGCAACAAAATAAGATCTTGATTGTCAAGAAAAGGTAAAAAATGAAAGATATGGTGTTTAAGGCACATTTGTATCCCCATATTTTCTTTAGAGACAAACTTTTCCTACAAGGGAAGTTTTCCTGTAATACATATGCAAATAAAAAGATCCATTTTATCATGGATATCCTAAATGTATCCAATCCCTCTATTGCAGTGAATGTGAATTTCCATCATCATCGAAGAGTAATTGGTTATAATTCTCCACTGGTCCTTTAGGGATCTTCTATTCCTCAAAAGTTGTCTTGGAATGGAAAGTCTTCAAATCTTCTTGAAAATTACCTTTACAGCAAGAATTACAAATACATGGGTCATGCACAGATGTATCAGAGTGGCCCAATAAATGTCATGAACAATTATCTTTTCTCTTTAGATAGGTTTTGTATACAGGGGGAAAAATTGGAAGATGAACTAAAAAAATGACCAATGATATGGTCATCTCTATTTCTTCAAAGCTTATTGACAAAATTGCAGAAGACGAATTGGATGATAAGGTTGAAAATCATGATTTACTACAACCAGGTGGAAGCTTGTCAATATAGGGTCTTCATAAAGATAGGGTACTCACAGAATTTGATCTAGGATTTCAAAACTCAAATAGTGAGGCTACCAATGTGCACAATGATTCCAATAAGGAAGCCTATAATTATGTGATCACTTTGCTAGATCACATTCTAGAATCTCATATTTCATTGTTATAGGAGACAATGCTAATCGATAAATTTTGGGACCCTCTACTCCATATTAAAGACATTTTTTATTAGGGGAAAACAAATTGGAATGGTCTTAAAGAATTTTTTATTGATTTTGGCTTCAAATACTTTATTTCTTTATTTGACTCCAAAACTCATAGAGACAAAGCTCATAGGGGTAAAGGATGGTTTTGTAAGGGTTCAGGGGTTTTTACTTTTCCATGGATTCTAAATTTTAAACCTAACTCAATTTTGTGTATGTTTATGCCCTTTTGGGTTAGTTTTCCATCCTTACCCTTAGAATAATGAGATCTGAAAATCATTGAAATATTTGCAAATAAAATTGGCATTATTATTCATCATGATCTTATTCCTTTTGGGGAGACTCACTTTCCAGTAAAGGTTTGTTTTCTTCTGAATTTATCCAAGCCTTTTCCTCCTCAGATATCTATCTCTTCCAGATAGGGATCCCAGGATCAAAAAAGTATCATATAAAATTCTAATACTATGGACATGCATACTATCTCCTCAGGGCATTATAATACACAATGTCAAGGGCATCATCAACTATTTATGACTGTCAGCAAGTATTACTCTTTGAATCCTCGATATTCCATTTTTAGACAGTTTGCTTATAGTGATAGAGAAATGATTTCATCTATATCATAAACTCCATAAGAGATTAATTTACAGAATGATACTCTAGTGCAACAAAATAAGAGCTTGATTGTCAAGAAAAGGTTAAAAATGCAAGATATGGTGCTTAAGGCACATTTGTATCCCCATATTTTCTTTAGAGACAAATTTTTCCGACAAGGGCAGTTTTCATGTAATACATCTACAAATAAAAAGATCTCATTTATCATGGATATCTTAAATGTCTCTAATCCCTCTATCACATTAAATGTGAGTGTCCATCATCATCGAAGAGCAATTGGATATAATTCTCCACTGGTCCTTTAGGGATCTTCTATTCCTCCAAAAATTGTCTCTAAACGGAGAGTTTTCAACTCTTCTTGCAAATTACCTTTGTAGCAAGAATTACAAAAACTTGTTCATATAGTGATGTATCAGAGTGGCCCAGTAAATGTCATGAAAATTTATCTTTTCTCTTTGGATAGGTTCTGTATATAGAGGGAAATTTTGGAAGATGAGCTAAAAAAATTGGCCACTGATATGGTTGTCTCTATTGCTTCAGATATTATTGAGGAAATTGTAGAAGAGGAATTGGATGATAAGGTTGCAAATCGTGATTTACTACAACCAAATGGAAGCTTGTCATAGGTTGTTGAATTGCGTTTAGAGGAGAATGATGACTTTTTTCATACAAAATATTTACAATTACTCGACATTGATAAATTGACTCATGTACGACAAAATTTGTCACTTGAAGAAAACCCAATGTCCATCTCAAATTTACAGTTATCTTCAAATACTCAAATTAAGGGTGATTTTAACTTCTCTCAAACTTTATCAATTTATCAAACACCCTCTTTTGAAAAAATGGAAAAGAAAAAACCTAAGAAAAGGGTAGGAAATAAAAAAGTGTCAAGGCTAAGGAGGAAATAGAAGCAGGTCTGCACTCAAAAATTAATGAAAATTTTATAACTACAAAAAGAATGATGAAGAGAATAATGTGTTCTCCTCGTCAGCAATGAAAATCATATCATGTAATTTTAGAGGTATTAATGGATCTGAAGGATAAGAATCAATAAAATGCTTGATTCTTCTCATGCAGATGTAGTCTTTCTTCAGGAAACAAAAATTTCATAGGATACTTATCAAAAAATAGTTCTCAAATGGTCTCAATGGAATTCAGATCATTCTTAGGGTTTGGGTGCTTTTAGCGGTCTTACAGTTTTATGGAATCCCAAAACAATTAAGGGGAAAGTCCTCCAATAGGACACATATTGGCAGCTATTGCATATTCAAAATTTTAATTTATTATTTAACACATTGAATGTATATGTGCCTACCTCAATGCAGGATAAGAAGATGATAAGGATAGTACTCATCGATGTCATGCAACAATATGCGGATCAAAGTTTTGTATTAGGAGGTGATTTTAATGCAATAACTTCATTAGTAGAGAAAAAAGGTGGCATTTTCCCTCCCACTAAGACTATTGAAGACTTTACAACTTTCATAAATGACAATGCTTTGATAGATATTCTTCCATAACATGGTTCCTTCACGTGGACAAATAGGTGTATGGTTTTTCTTCAAATTTTAGAAAGGTTAGATAGGTTTCTTGTATTTGTGTTGTGATTTTTTATACTTTACTCTTTAATCAAAAATATTAAATTACTTAGGGTCTAATCATTTTCCCATTTGTTTGAGTATCATTAAATCAGTTCCATTATCATAAGGAAAATATAGAGCCTCTTTAAAATTTGAGAGAGTGTGGTTTTGACATCCACATTTTTGCGCATTGTTAAGACAGTGGTGGGTCAATGCACCATATCAAGAAGGTACAAAAATGTTCAGATTTTATAAGAAATTGCAGCATATTATATCACAAATTAAAAGCTAGAATCCACAAGTTTTTTGGAATATTTTTTCTGAGAAAGTTAGAGTGGAAAAAGAACTAGCACATTTAAATGATCACATTATTTCTCATGGGTTGGATTCATCTATTTATACAAATAAAAAATAGCTATAATTGGATTGGGAAGAAATATGTAAGAGATAGGAGGAATATTGGAGACAAAAATCCTGGGAATTGTGGCTCCAACATGACAATAAGAACATGAAGTTTTTTCACATGTCATCCAAACAAAAGCATGCAGCCAACACACTATTTTCCATTAAGGAAACATCTTTAGGTAACTTGATTTTAGATGCTTAAGGCATACAAGATAAAGTGGTTATATTTTTAATAATCTTCTTGCTCCCCCTCCTCTTCCTCTTGATAATCTGCAAGAGTAGGAGCTTATTAATTCCATTCCTTCTTTAATAACTCCTCAAGATAATAAAAAATTAATAGCTCCTTTCACAATGAAAGAAATTCGTAAGATATTTTTTTCAATGTATCTTGTGAAGGGTTCGAGTCCAGATAGATTTACTGCATTATTCTTCAAGAAATGCTAGAATTTTATACATTTTTATTTTATGTCTTCCCTTGAAGAGTCTAGAAAGAGAGGTTCTATGCTAAAAATTTTCAATTTAACCAATATTGTTCTTATTCCTAAGGTTAAGGAGTCTTCTACTTTTGTAGATTTCAAGCCCATCTCTTTGTGCAACATAGTTTACAATATTTTCACTTAAGATATGTATATGATGTTGTAGCCCCTTATTAAGAACATAATTTCTCTGGAAAAAGGTGGTTTTTTTATGTAGAAAGAAACAATGGAAGGAGAACTTGTGGTACATGAAGTATTGCATTCCATAACCACAAATAATTCTTCAGCGTTTGTTGTTAAACTCGATATGATGAAAGCCTTTGACAAATTAAATTGATATTTTCTCATCAAAATTCTTTGTAAATTTGGATTTACTGATATATAGTGTAAATGGATCTTAGCATGTTTGAAGCGTGCTCACTTTTCAATTTTAATAAATGGTGCTCCAGCTAGTTTCTTTGATGCCTCTTAGGTTGTTAGGCAAGGGGGTCTGTTATCTCCCATCTTGTTGATAATAACATGGCAGAGGATTTTAGTAGAATAATCAAGGTCAAAAATGAATAGGGATTATGTTGGGGGCTCACATTGAAGGTACACATATATTTGTTATAGATTCCCTATTTGTTGAAAATACTCTTTTGTTTCAAAAATAAAGTATTTAGGAAGCAAAGAAAATTAAGAACACACTAAACCTCTACATGGTTGTCTCAGGTTGAAGAATTAATTTTCACAAGTCAAAAAACTATATATTTAACACAAATACGGTTATTTCAAATAAATTTGTGAATATTTTAGGTTTGGTGAAAGGAGAGCTTTCTTCTATATATCTAGGTATTCCTTTTTTTGTGGGTTCAAATAAGGGGAAACATATTGGAAGTCTATTATTGAGAGAATCAAGGGTCAAATCTTAGCAGGGAAAGTCAATTGGTTGTCACTATCGGGGAGGATTTTTTTTATCAAATCAATGCTAAAAACAATTCTAAATTATTATATATCAGTGCTTAAAGTCCCTAGAGGTGTAGTTCAGCAAATAGAAAAATTAATCAAGGATTTTTTATGGAAAGGTAATATGTCAAACACAAAAAAGATCCCTTTAACTTCATTGAAGGATATGGCATCAACAAAAGAGGTTGGGGGTGTTGGGCTACATGATATCTCAAAAAGAAACAAGGCTTTTGGGGGGAGATTTGTTTGGCATATGTATAGTACATCATATAGTAATTGGTGCAAAATCATGCAAAAAACCTATTTAAACTCTCCTAGTTTTATGTGTATTATTACTATCTCAGACCCTCCACTGGGGTCTATTGTTTGGAATTTCATGATATCCTCATGATATGTGATTACAAGATCTGTGTTTTGGGAAGTATATAATGGTGAAAGTATTCAGTTTTGGGAGGATTCTTGGGATGGGCTACCTCCCTTAAACCAATTAGGTAGTATGTTGGATGCCATTCAAATCATTAAATCTTTCTAGGGATCTAAATTAATTGATTATATTTGTGGTGTTGAACTTTTCTTAGGTAAGGTTATTTGGAAGGATCCATGTGATTTACCTATTAGGGATGTTGATAAGGTGTGTCTTCAAAATATTTTTTCAAAGAGATATGTCTTCATTATGAATCATGAAGATAAGATGGTATGTGGCCCCTCTCCTAATCATAATTATTTTAATAAGGTTGGGTATAAATCTATTCGTCATATGGAATGTCATACAATGAGTCAGAGCTTTTTCATTTTGCTGGAATAACTCAATTTTGTCAAAGGGTGTGTTTTTCTTTGTTAGCATTAAGGAAGAGGGTTTTGACTAGCGATAAATTAGATAAATTACGTAATTTCATATTGCTCAACCTTTTCACTGTATTTTGTGCAGGGAATATTTTGAGACTATCGATCATATATTTTTGAGGTGCCCCTTTTCTCGATATTGTTGGCTATCCATTATAAATAAGTTAAGGTTAAAGATTGCATTGCCAAATTAATTATAGGATTTGTTTCAAAGTTAGTCCACTCCTTATCAAGATTCATTATTTGTAATCATTTGGAAGTGCACACATGCTTCAGTTTTATTGTCAATCTGGTGCGAATGAAACAAATGTATTTTTAGGAAAATTGTCATTCTGGTGGATAAGGTGGTAGAAGCTATTATGAAATCTATTTTAGAACTATTTAATGTCAATATAAAGAACACAAGAAACAATTCTCAATTCACTACATGGGATAAAAATATTATTAAGGATTGGGAGGGCCTTTATGTTCCATCTTTTCTCACTGCACATAGCTATGAAAATAAATCAGTCGACAAAGCATCAATTAAGTGATAGCCTCCATCTCTTGGATTTGTGAAGGTAAATTTTGATGGATCATCAAGAGGTAATCTGGGTGAGTCAGGAATTGGTCTCAGCATTAGAGATCATTTGGGTGTGTTAAAGGCTTTTATAGCTTCTCTTATTCCCCCATGTTTGAATAATGTTTTTAAAGCTCATGTCCTTTTGAGTGGTCTTTTCTTAGAAAAAAATTAAAGATCACAAAAAATCATGTTGAAGGAGATTCATCTGTGATAATGAATGCATGTACTAATAGATCATCTTTCAATTGGAAAATATTGCATGTTCTCAAGAAGTATGGGTACTTATAGATTCTTTTAAAGAATGTTTTCTCACCCATACTTATCAAGAAGGTAACATGTTGGTTGGTTTCTTAGAAAATCTGGGTTGTGAAAAAATGACTCTGGACTCGACATACCATAATTATAACTTAGTAGATTTTCCCAAATTAGAGAATATTGCCAAACGGGAGATGGTTACAAACACACTTCAAAAATGATAAATCCTAGTTAAATTATTCATGTTTCTTATTGGTTTGAAGCACCAGCATGAATTATCCTAAAGAGTATGAATAAGAAATTCATTTGACAACATCAATTAAACATTCACCGATAAGGAGAATGACGGAGCACTAAGGAAAAAACTCATCAGAAAAATATGGTAAAAGGTAGCATATCGGTATAACATATGCTGATAAGCTACATCGGCAAAGAGAACACAAGCAGTAAAGATCTTTATTTTTCTTGTTGATTCCCGACGTGGCTATCAACAAGACCTACACTAATAGGTAGTCTAAGAAGTAATGGTGTATGAGCATAATATTCTCTAATGAATGGTGCATTGATATAGCCTGAATAATTAGGATATTTATTTCATAGTTACCCCAAAAACTGATGAAGCGATCAGTATATCCTTCAGTGATACCAGATTCAAAGGTTGTTAAAAGAAGCATCAAGATAACATATTCTAATGAGATGGTATTAAGGCTTCGGTGGGAGTCTCCCCATTAAGTCTCATTGGCCATTAGAATTACAATTTGGATATTTCACCAACCCCTGATGACTTTCTAAAAGTCATCAAATCGATAGAACATATATCGATATCCTCCATCGACAAAGTGAACATAAGAGAAAGAGTTTTATTTTCCTTCTTGATTGTCGACAAGGTTATCGATAAGAACTTCACCAATAGGAAGTCCAAGAGGAAATGGTATATCGGCACAATATTTTCTGATAAATGTCATCGGTATAACTAGAATAATCATGTTAGGTATTTCAAAGTTACCATGTCTCTCGATGAAGCAGTCAGTATAACCTACAGAAATAATTTACATGAAGACTATTGAAAATATGCATCAAGATATCATATACCGATGAGATGGTATGAAGATGTCTGTGGGAGTTTCCTTGATAATTTTCATCGATGATCGATAATGTAAATTTGGAGACTGTGTTGATGTGTCTATTTCTAATGTCCAATCAAATATTCCTTTGTCATGTGGGATGGAAAAAATTTCACTAGGGCCTGTACTCATCTATCACTAGCTCCATCGATAGGGAAGGCTAAACACGTCAGACATGCAATCTCGAAAGATATGTGCATAATACATTTTCACATGTGGATTGTAGTGCCAACCCATAGTTTTATTTTTAGATTATTTTTCCAAACTCTTTTAGGCCACTTTTACGTGTGCGTTGATTATTTCAGAGATATCTGGATTATTAATTTGATTTATTATGAACCTTTAGATAATGTGTTATATCATGTATTTACAATTAGATGTGTATGATTAGTCTCATGTTGATTTAAATTCTTATGACAATGTACAATTTATGGTTATTACATGATGGTAATCTATATGTTAGGATGTTATCTACATTTACAATTTTATCGACCCCATAATTACATGTGTATGTTTGGCGTGTATGTTTTATATTTTTGTTTGATGTGCCTGATATGGTTGAGGGACGGAGTCATAGTTACTAGCTTGCAAGATCCACATGATCGGTCAATCCCTGCCATTGTCTATTATATATTTATACATACTCATCTTTTATGCAGGGTTTCAAGTGTCGGGCATCAACTTCCCTGAATTGTCAGGATGAGCATTTTCTATCACAATATCTCAAATAGTAAGAGAGGGGAGATAACATACAGGTCCAATCCCAACCCAGGCCATTTATTGTCCTAAATTAAGGGAGAAGTTTCTTATTTAGTTTCTTATCTAAATTCGTCAAGGTGACGTGAATTCATGAACCCTTTTCCCTCAATATAAATTTGGTGTTTTTCGTTAAGTCGGTTATTTCTCATGTTGTCTTGTTGAATGGTTTAATGTGATTTTATGTTATTATGGTTAAGTGATTTATGGGTTTGATTATGTGAATAAATAATTAAATATATAAATATTAATATGAGGGTATTTAATTAATGAGAATTAATTAAAATAAATTATTTAATTAAAAAGACTTAATTTAAAAAGTTCATTTTTTTAATAAAATATTAAATTAATTATTAAATCTAAAATTGAAATTAAAAGTATAATTAATGAATTGATATTTAATTATCAATTTCATAATTATTAATATGTTGAAAAATAATAATAGTTAATAAATTATTAATATACAATTTAAGTTGCACATTCAGTTTAATAAAAATTAAATTAAGAATTTAAGTTTAAAGTTGAGTTAAGAGCTGATAATTGAAAAGTGTATATTTTATTATTAAAATTGTAATTAATCATGAAGCAGAATTTGATAAAAACAAGGTTAGGGAGTTGAGTTCTAATATATGATTGGGAGTTGCATGTTGAGTTCTAATTTCTGATTAGGAGTTGCATGTTGAGTTATGTCTGGGAGGTTTTCATTATTAGGAGTTCTTTTAGCCATTATTCACAACACAGGTTTGGAGGAGATGAGATTTTGGAGAAAATTGCTTGGATTGTTTGTGGAATTTTTTTCAAAGCCTGGGAGTAATTTGGAATCTTTGAGTCTTCAATTTGGCCATTGGTGTTTCAGATCTTCTTGTGAATTTTTAGCTAGGGTTTGAAAAAAAAAACCCATGTTAATTTTCTTTCAAAAAGATTGTCTACTTTGCGTTTGGAATGTTTGTTGAATTTCTGATTCTATTATTGCTTGATTTTTCATCATTTTGGATTGATTTGGTTATTAAAACTTCATGTGAAAAATTCTTGGAAAACCCAAATCTGGAATGTTTTATCATTTAAAATTTTAGAAATTATGCCCGATGAAACCCTAGGTTGTTCTTCGCAAAAATCTACGTGCTTTGGTCTCAGAAAATCAATTATGTTTATTATTAATTTAATTTTGATTTTGAAAAGAAAAAAAATCTATATATTTATCCATGAGAAATATTGTGCAAACCTAGGAATTTTGGTTGAAAAAAATAAGAAACTTAGTATATATAATCAATAAGGGCTGATTTGAAATCTTCATGAAACCCTTGAAGTTAAATTTAAAAAAATCAATTTGGTTAATTGTTTACAATTGGAAAATGAATTTCTATAATCGTAAGAAACTAAAAAAAAATTAAACAAAAGAGAAAAAAATAATCAAATTGGGAAAGAGAATATAGTTTAGAAATCCAGTCTTTTGTAATTGTTAATAGATTAAATATGAAATTTATTAAAAAAGGGGGGGTGTTCTCTGTTTTGCATCAGAGAAATTCTCTGACATATATATATATATATATATATATATATTACATTTAATTTGTGGTGGGGCCACCACCCCCCACCACGCAAGATGGGCTTGCGGCCACCACAAGGGGTGGACCACAATGTGGGGAGGGCTAGGCCCTCCCACGATATGTTTGGTATTTTATTTTTTAAAATTATAATTATTTTAAATTAATCTTATTTTAATTAAAATGTTATTTAATAGTTATTAATAGTAAATATTATGTTTAATAATTAATTTAAATAATAATATTTATTAGATAATATTGTTAATTGATATTATTACATATTAGTAATGTTAATTTATTAAATGAGATATGTATATATATCATATAGTTACTAAATTGGTTTGATAGTTTAAAAAAAAGATTTATTTTGTAAAACAAACTTGGGATTTTGGTTACTTAAATTGTAAGGGATATTGTATTTTTTATATTAATTATGTATATCAAACCAATTGTTTGGGATTTTTTAGGAATTATTAGGGATTGGTGATTTTATTGGATTAAGGAAACAGGTTGGCTTTTAGATGTGTATACCAGGGGCTCAAAATTATTGTTGTTGTTATGTGATTCCTTGCGTGTATCATATGAGTCATTAGTATCTTGATCTTTCTTTTGTCTGACCTTGTTTAGGTTTTGGAGTACATAAGTTGTTGTGAATAATTTTAAGATTATATTGATGATGTGATGGTTTTGAAAACTAGTTTATGTTCCTTGGTAATTTTTAGAATTGGGTGAGTATCAATTACACCTTGTAAAATTATTTTGGATTTATATGCCTAGATAGGTTAACTAAGTGTATAGGTGGGGAGTGGCTTGCAATAGGTGTCGGGGCCCGCAAGTGGCTACTAGGATAACTTATTGCAAGTGACTTAATAAAGTGATAACGTAATAAAATCTACTAGGAAAGAAACATTAATGTAATATGTATGTGTTCCTCACCCATGTCTTGAGTGCTAGTACAAGCTAGGATGGTTTGTGGGATGATGCTTACCGCCTGCATGGACTTGGATATAGCATAGTTGGTACCTCATTTGTATGAGAGGATTACTAATACTACATAGATTCACTAGGGCATTAGAGTCTTGAGAGACTACCAAGATAACTCTATAGTTGGCTCATGTGATGACACTTCCCCTTATGCATCTTAGGTTTCCTACATGTGTTGGTTTCCTCTAGTTGAGTATGTTTTACCTTTATATTGTATTATACCTTTTGAGATAGAAAGCTTTCAGGATCCCTTTCTTAGTTTGTACTATGTTTGGCTTTTGGTGTTTTTTATTCGAGTGGTGTCTGTTGTTATCTCCTCAGCATAATGGGAGTTGACCATTTAGGTTCCACAAGGTCGGGTGGTAGTGATTCTTTTACCATTTAAGATTTTGACATTCATGTACCAATGTTGGATGATCCTTGTAGAAGTTGTACTTTCTTGTTCTTCAATGTTGGAGATATATTCTTATCTTTCTTATGTTATGTTCTTGTATCATTGTATTAGTTATATTTTGAGATGTCATGTTGTACTCTATATTGGATTATTATTGCATGCCCTATGACATGTGCAGTGGATGTGGGATTATCATGGATACCTTTGATATCACTTGCATTTGGACTTCATGTATATGATGGTGTACTTATTTACATTATGTGGAGACTTTGTATGGTTTTTGTATTAGGTAAATTAATTAATATTTATGTAATCTATGTCAAGGAACCCTTGATATTTGTAATCTATATTTGATTTATACTTGTATGCATGAGTTGTAATTTTATTATATTGCTTTTGCATTGTTAAACATTATTGTTGTGTAAACTCTATTTTGTAAACCTAGTATCATGTTTAGGTTATTTTCTCTTGGGTTCCCTAGTAGGGCTTTACACTTGGTATTAGAGCCCGAGTTTCTACACTGGGAACTCTGGGAGTTTGTACACCCACTAGATGTCTAAACAATTAAAAACTTAAAATAAAAACTTAGACATATAACACTATGTATTTCAAACTATCATTTTATGACTATGTACATCATGTCTTTATTATTTCGGACTAGTTTTAAGACATCATTCTTTTGTTTGGATGTTGTAATAAAAATGGTCTTTGGAACTAGATCTATTGGTAGAGGCTATAGTGGAGGCCATAGTAGAGGATGTGGGAGGGTTAGGCTTCACATCCCTCTTGTGAATCATAGATCTGAGAGTTTGCATGGTGATAGTGGTGAGAATCATGATGATTCTAGAGACCCTAATACTAGGAAGATACTTGAAACTATTCTGGAATATCTACCTATTCATAACAGGACTGAGAGGGAAGAGACACCATTCTGAGAATGAGGATAGATAAAAAATCTAGGAGTCCTAGGAGGAGGGACACTACCATTGGTCAGGGGGTCGTAAAGGATAATCAAATGAGAGACCTTATGAGATCATGACCTCCTCCCTCTGATGGTCTTGGTACTAGTTTTGAGGTGGAGATATGGCTCATTACATTGGATCAATATTTTTCTATGTAGAAATTTGATACCAATGTTAAGGTGAGGTGTGTTATCATGAACCTTGAAGGTTTTGCAACTACTTCTAGTGGAAAATAGAAGAAAAGAAGCTCAATCTTAGCATGAATACTATTACATAGGATTTATTTCTTGAGAACTTTCAGGAATGATTTATATCTTATCAATGGCAATAGCAACTCTCAGATGAGTTCCACAATCTGCAGCAATTAGCTATGACTTTCTAGGATTAGGAGGGTCATTTCTTCGAGCTCAAGCCTTATGCATATTTTGGTGATAAGTCACCACTAATGGTTTAGCATTTTATTAGGGGGATTGATGGTTGCATCATTGGGGGAGTTAAGGTTTTCAAACCTAAGACCCTCAAGGGGGTGGTCACTAAGGCTACCTTGGTTGAGGAAAATCTAGCTTTCGGTCATGGTGATTAGATGGGTGTTTAGTCTAGTGGTCATGCACCTTCAGGATCTAGGGTAAATTATTCTTAGAGCTTGGAACTCTCAAAACACTTCTACTTTCTCATGAGATAATTAGGACCAGCAGCAGAAGGGGTTCTCTTCTCCAGCTCAGTGTGGTAGTTCTTAGTCTAGGAGCTTTTGCAATAATTAGTGCATCAATTTTCATACATCTAGTCATCTTTCTTAGAGTTTTCATCGAGACATTAGTAGAGGTAGCTTCTAGCAATCTAGTGTATTAGCTAAGAGAGGTTTTGATGGAGATTATTTTTCTTGTGGACATTATGGTCATAAAGAAACCAATTTTCCCCAGTTTTTAGTACAGTTTTCAGGACAGAGGTCGATAGCTTCTGAGCCTACAATTGGAGATGCTGGTAGATCCCATAAGGTGTTTGCACCAGGGAATGATCCTTAGAATTCAAACCATAGATAAGGAAAGGGTCCAAAGGGACCCATGCATTGATTATTTTTTGACTCAATAAGGTGCAGTGCGATTTACAGGACTTGTGTCTCTATTTGTTTGTAGACTTCCAGGAGTAAGCCTAATTCTAGGGGGTGGATGTGCTACTCATAGTTTTCTTTTTATTTTATTTTTCCAAACTCTTTTAGCCCACAATTATGTGTGTTTTGATTATTTCAGTGATATCTAGATTATTAATTTGATTTATTATGAACCTTTGGATAATGTGTTATCTCATGTGTTTACAGTTAGATGTGTATGATTAGTCTCATGTTAATTTAAATTCTTATGAAGATGTATATGTTATGGTTATTTCATGATGGTAATCTATATGTTAGGATGTTATCTACATTTATAGTTTTACTAACCTCATACTTTCATGTGTATGGTTGGTGTGTATGTTTTATATTTCTATTTGATTTGCCTGATATGGTTGAGGGATGGAGTTGTAGTTACTTTCTTGTGAGATCCACATGATTGACCAATACCCATCATTGCATGTTATATATTTATACATGTATATACATGCTCATCTTTTATGCAGGATTTCATGTACCATGCATAGACTTCCCTAAATTGTCAAGATGAGTGTGCCCTATCACAATATCTCAAATAGTAAGAGAGGGGAGATAACATACAGGCCCAATCCCAACCCAAGCCATTTATTATCCCAAACTAAGGGACAAGTTTTTGATTGAGTTTCCTATCTGAATGTGTCAAGATTATGTGAATTCATGAACCCTTTTCCCTCATTATGAATTTGGTGTTTTTGGTTAAATTAGTTATTCCTCATGTTGTCTTGTTGAATGGTTTAATGTGATTTTATGTTAGTATGGTTAAGTAGTTTATGGGTTTGATTATGTGACTAAATAATTAAATCTAATTAAATATAGAAATATTAATATGAGGGTATATAATTAATGAGAATTAATTAAATATAATATTTAATTAAAAAGACTTAATTTTAAAAAAATAATTTTGTGAATAAAAGATTAAAATAATTATTAAATCTAAAATTGAAATTAAAATCATAATTAATGAATTGATATTTAATTATCAATTTCATAATTATTAATATGTTGAAAATAATAATTGTTTTTTATTATGGAAAATGGGTTTTAATGGGGCCATGAAACCCTTACAGAACATAGAAGTTTAACATACAATAAGTGTTTAAAGTAGCAACAACAAAATAGCCATAGGCGAAACAACAGCCCCCCAGCAGAAAGCAAGATAAAGCCAATAAAAGAAAACAAGGAAGCAAAACAAAAAACTAGGAAAAGCCAAAAGCCAGGAGACACCTTAGGCAATTTCTCTGAGAATCTCAATCACATGAATCTCAAGCTTAGACACCCTTTCAACCACCTCCTTAAGGTCAGAAAGATCTTTATCAGGTTCATGGGTGTCCTTTTTCATTGTGCTGGACTGGTCCTCTTCCTCGGGCCATCTTCAGGAGCCTTTTCTTTGCCACTGTTTGGAGACTGGTCTTCCTCTTTACTACCCCTGTGTTCCTCAATTTTGTTGATCAGCACCTTAATGTTGTCATTAGAAGATTTAAGAATATTATAGCTTTGTTCAACAATTTTCTTCAAGGTGCCCTCCATGCTCTGAACTCTCCTCTTCACTTCCTCCACTCTATTTTCCATATCATTCTCCTCCTCAGTATTCCTATTCTTATTGCTACAATTAACCCTCTCCAATTTTCCCACCCTATATTTTAGCTCCTGGATTTCATGATCCATTTGGTAGTTCTATAGCTATCAATAACACTATTCTTAGCATTGTTAAACACATCCATCTGAGGGTTCTCCTTGGTGATGTCACTCAAGATGATGAAAGCAGGATCAATAAGCTCCTCCATTTGTATTTTTTCCTCCTTATTCTCCTTAACCAGTGTTTTCATTATCTCCCTCTTGTGGCCCATTCTGATAGAGACTTTGTCAAAATTCCTCCAAACCACCTTTTTGTCTTTGCCCAAAATTTTGCAAGTATAATCTTCAAAACCCTGCTCGTTCTCATCCCCTCTCCCCTAATTCTCCTCTTCCTCATCACTATCCTTTCCCTCCTCCTACCCTTCCTCCTGAGAATCTTCCTCCATGTCCTTCCTTTTTTTCAACCTCCTGAAAGGTTTGTCATCAGGAACCTCTTCTTTATCAGCAGGCATTTTAATCATAATGGTTCTCTTTCCACCCTTCTCCTTATTTTCCTCTTCTTCACAGAAGGTATCCTCCTCCTCGTCAGCACTTTCACCCTTTGTATCCATACCCTCCACCTTCTCATTGTAATCTCTATTAGATGAGATCTCAATGCTCTGTTTAGGGTCAGGAATCTCTTGTTTCTCCATTTTCTCTATTTTAATTTTCCTTTTCCCCTTTTTGGTCTGTGGGGTAGTCTCTCCATCCATGTCCGAATGCATCTCTTGGCTTTCCTAAGTATCAGATGGGATGTTCTCTTCCTCTCCTGAATCCACATCCTCATCTTTTCCCCCCTTGACCACCTTCCTATGCTTAATTTCTTTCCCTATAGTCCTAGCCTTAAAAAATTCATAAATTAACAGCAAAAGCCCCTCATGGAAAGCAGGGTTACCAATAGGCTTCTCCCTATAGTCATTGATATTCTCATTGATAGATGAATAGAGATAGAAAGGGATAGAAATCTTTTCCCTAGACCTGAAATAGTTAAGCAGCATGAAGTGGTAAGAGTAGATGCGGTCAAATCTCATGTCCATGGAAATGTACTTGATAATCGCCCTCAACACAAACTTCCATAGTGGCTTGATGGACTTCGACAGGTAGTAGGTGCTTTTCTTCACTAAAGCCTTCTTTTCCTCCACCCCTTTGGCAAATTTCATCGCCACCTATCCTGAAATACACCTATCTCTGTAGAATTTCTTCCCAATAATGGGTATGCCCGTCACCATAGAGATAACCTCCTCCATCACCATGAAATCCACCCCATCAATTTTGACACTCCCCTCATTCCAATTCTTAACCATGGTGCGAGTGACAAAGGGTTTCCACCAATGAAGCCGGTCAATGAAAGTAGTAACTTCACCTTTATTCAAAATGTTCCACACCTTAGAATGTCGATGCCACTTATCCACTTCATCCTTTGGTTCTCTCATGTGTCTTTGCCCCACCATTTTTGCATTCTCTCTGCAATCTTTTCTCCTAGTAGCAATATCTTTAGAAGCCTAATTCCAAATGGTATGAATAGTATTCTCGATCCTTCTTTTAACCTCATAATTATTATTCCCAAAAATAGGCCCCAAAGTGCAATGATGGCAATTACTAAGGTGTTTCATACTTTGGCTATCGTACTTACACATCATATCTCGACACATTTCCCACAGAACATAAACTTTCATTATTAACATTTAATATTTCCCTATATACCTATGATCCTCTCCCTTTCAATTAAATCTAAGATTTCAAGTGGAATATTATGTCTGTCCATCCATCTTTTCAACTCATCATTCCTAACTGCCCATTTGGCCAACCTGTCAACCACTTGGTTTGCTTCCCTATACTCATGAGCCACATAGACACTGTCAAAGGTCTTCAGAATCTGAATGCACTCATCAATGATATTCACAATCATCTATGTAGGCTCATTCTTCTCATTAAGACAATCGATTATGTTCTTTGAATCCCCTTCCAGCCACAGTTTTCTGACTCCTATATCTCAAGCAACTTTGATGGTTTGATGGGCTGCAATCACCTCTGCATAGTGATTAGTTTTCACTCCTAGGGGAGCTAAGATCACTGCAATTCCTTTTCCATGGTCATTTCTGATGATGCCTCCCACCCCAACCTTTCCAGGGTTGCCTTTAGCAGCCCCATCAAAGTTAGCTTTACACCAACTCTCAAGCAGGAGAGTCCATTTGCAATCCTCCCTCCTTTTTCTATCAATTTCCTTCGGGATGAGAAGAGGGTTACAACCTTTAATGATAGTATAGTTTTCTAATAGAGTGTGAATGATTTTGTGGAAGACAACTTTAGCAATGGTTTTTTCTCCCTAAAAATATGGTTATTCCACTCCTTCCACACCCCCTAAACATAATAATTGTTAATAAATTATTAATATGAAATTTAAGTTGCACATTTAGTTTAATAAAAATTGAATTAGAAATTTAAGTTTAAAGTTGAGTTAAGAGTTGATAATTGAAAAGTGCATATTTTGTTATTAAAATTGTAACTAATCATGCAATAGAATTTGATAAAAACAAAGTTAGGGAGTTGAGTTCTAATTTCTGATTGGGAGTTGCATGTTGAGTTCTATTTTTTTATTAGGAGTTGCATGTTGAGTTTTGTTTGGGGGGGTTTCATTATTAGGAATTCTTTTAGCCATTATTCACAACATAAGTTTGGAGGAGACGAGGTTTTGGAGAAAATTGCTTGGATTGTTTGTGAAATTTATTTCAAAGCTTAGGAGTAATTTAGAATCTTTGAGTCTTCAATTTGGCCATTATTGTTTGAGATCTTCTCATGAATTTTCAGGTAGGGTTTGAAAAAAAAACCATGTTACTTTTCTTTCGAAAAAATTGTCTACCTTACGTTTGGAATGTTTGTTGAATTTTGTATTTTGTTATTGCTTGATTTTCCATTATTTTGGTTTCATTTGGTTATTAAAGCTTCGAGTGAAAAATTCTTGATAAACCCAAATCTGGAATGTTTTATGATTTAAAATTTTAGAAATTATGCCTAATGAAACCCTAGGTTGTTCTTCACAAAAATCTACATATTGGGGTCTCAAAAAATCAATTATGTTTATTATTAGTTTAATTTTGATTTTGAAAAGAAAAAATATATATGTATATTTATCCATGAGAGATGTTATGCAAACCCTAGGAATTTTGGTTGAAAACCAATAAGAAAATTAGTAGATTTAAGCAGTTAGTGTTGATTTGAAATCTTAATGGGTGAACCCACAATAGTGGGTTACAATTTTTGTCTGAACAAACACTGAACTCTACATTTTGAAAAAAAATCAGATTCAGATGCATATTGTCGTTAAACCATTTGAAATCTGAAGATGAAGTAAATTAGATTCTTTTAGGATTTTCTATCTAGATTCTAAACATATTTTTTCTTTTTATTTTTTAATTGATTTGAATGGTTTTTCCTTTCTCCTAGAAAAACTGTTATGTTGCTGAAAACATCATTTTCAAAGAGTTACATTATTTTCATAGAACATAACTTTTTTTCTAAAATAGATATCAATGTGATTCTTTTGAATTTGGTTTTGTAACATCTATACAAAAGGCATGCAATTCTTTTGATGACATTATTACGATTATTGCCTATTTTATTAACATTTGAAGTTGACTAAACCATAATTTTGACATACCTTGTCTACATAACTTATAACTTGTCGTGTATTTG
Organism: Chamaecyparis obtusa; assembly: GCA_027943335.1. Lineage (NCBI taxonomy): Eukaryota > Viridiplantae > Streptophyta > Pinopsida > Cupressales > Cupressaceae > Chamaecyparis > Chamaecyparis obtusa. The sequence continues at coordinate 350,273 of BSBK01000345.1, read as the reverse complement.
TCCAATTTTATTTTTATTTTTTTAATAGAAAGAGAACTTCAATACCTAGAGAATAGATGTTTTTAAGATTTTTTTTCTCTCATTTACTATTTTTCCATAAGCGTCAAACATAGAGGTATACATACGGTGAAATATCTATGTTTAGTAAAACTAAAAATACAGTCTTAATAAACTTAATATATATTAAGATTATAATCATTGGAAATATTTTTCTTAGTAGTACCTTACTACATATATATGTTTGTCAAATGGATTCATTTGATCTGCCAAAAGATAAAGTCAAAGTGATTTTTTGTCAGCATTTTAATAGGTGTGAAGGAGACTCCATTGTAGGTATGAATGAGGAGTATAGATGTTATATCAATATTCTTTTTATCTAAGAGGCTTTGAGCTAACCATTTGTAATTAATTCCTTCAAATGGAATCTCTCAAGGCTTAAATCATCATATTTTATTAAAAATGTGTTATTTCAGCAAAAATCAACATGTTTAAAAAAGTGTAACCCACTATTGTAGGGTCACCCTAATAAAACCCTTAAAGTTAAATTCAAAAAAAAATTAAATCAATTTGGTTAATTATTTACAATTAGAAAATGAATTTCCATAATTGTAAGAAATTAAAATAAAATAAAAGAGAAAAAACAATCAGATTGGGAAAACAAATATAATTTAGAAATTTAATCTTCCATAATTGTTAATAGATTAAATTTGAATTTTATTTAAAAATAGAGGTGTTCTCTATTTTGCATCAAAGAAATTTTGTGACAGAGGAAAAAAATAAAGAAATAATAAATATAATATATATATATATATATATATATATATATATATATATATATATATATATATATATATTAAAATAAATAAAATTAATTAATTAATTACATTTAGTTTTTGGTGTGGCCACCACCCCCCACCATGCAAGTTGGGCTTGTGGTCTAGGCTGCAAGGGGTGGACCGTAAGGTGGGGAGGGTTGGGCCCCCTCACGATATGTTTGGTATGTTGTTTTTAAAGTAATTATATATATATATATATATATATATATATATATATATATATATATATATATATATATATATGTATATATATATATATGTATATATATATATATGTATATATATATATATGTATATATATATATGTATGTATATATATATATGTGTATATATATATGTGTATATATAAATATATATGTATATATATATATATGTATATATATGTGTATATGTATATGTATATATGTATATATGTATATGTGTATATGTATATATGTATATATGTATATGTATATATGTATATATATATATGTATATATGTATATATATATATGTATGTATATGTATATATATATATGTATGTATATATATGTATGTATATATATATAGATATATCTATATATATGTGTGTGTGTGTGTGTGTGTGTGTGTGTGTGTATACACACACTTTAAATTAAGCTTAGTTTAATTAAAATGTTATTTAATAGTTATTAATAGTAAATATTATATTTAATAATTAATTTAAATAATAATATTTATTAGATAATATTGTTAATTGATATTATTAGATATTAGTAATGTTAATTTATTAAATGGGATATGTATATATATCATATAGTTACTAAATTGGTTTGATATTTTTTTTTTTTAAAAGATCTAATTTTTAAAACACACTTGGGATTTTGGTTACTTAAATTGTAAGGGATAAAATTTTTTTTATTAATTGTGTATATCAAACTAATTGTTTGGGGATTTTTAGGAATTATTAGGGATTGGTGATTTCATTGGATTAAGGAAATAGGTTTGCTTTTATATTTGTATACCAGAGGCTCAAAATTATTGTTGTTGTTATGTGATTTCTTGTGTATATCATATGAGTCATTATTATCTTGATCTTTCTTTTGTCCGACCTTGTTTAGGGTTTGGAGTACATATGTTGTGACTACTTTTAAGATTATATTGATGATGTGATGGTTTTGAAAACTAGTTTATGTTCCTTGGTAATTTTCAGAATTGAGTGAGTACCAGTTACACCTTGTTATATTATTTTGGATTTATATGCCTAGGTAGGTTAACTAAGTGTATAGGTGGGGAGTGGCTTGTAATAGGCGCTAGGGCTTGCAAGTGGCTATCAAGATAACTTATTGCAAGTGACTTAATAAAGTGATAATGTAATAAAATCTACTAGGATAGAAACATTAATAAGGTATATGTGTTCCTCACCCATGCCTTGAATGCTAGTACAGGCTAGGATGGTTTGTGGGATGATGTTTGTCGCCTGTGTTGACTTGAATATGGAAAGGATAGTTTGTGGGATGATGTTTTTCGCCTGTGTGGACTTGGATATAGCATAGTTGGTACCTTATCTGTATGAGAGGATTACTAATACCGTATAGAGTCACTAGGGTGTTGGATTCTTGAGAGACTACCAGGATAACTCTAGAGTTGGCTCATGTGATGGCACTTCCCTTATGCATCTTAGGTTTCCAACATGTGTTGGTTTCCTCTTCTTGAATATGTTTTACCTTGATATCCTATTGTACCTTTTGAGATAGAAATCTTCCAGGATCCCTCTCTTAGTTTGTTTTGCATTTTATTTTTATTTTTTTATTTGAGTGGGTATGTTGTTATCTCCTCAGCACAGTGGGAGTGGACCATTTAGGTTCCACAAGGTCAGGTGGTAGTAATTATTTTACCATTTGAGATTTTGACATTTGTGTACTAGTGTTGGATGATCCTTGTAGAAGTTGTACCTTCTTGTTTTTCAATGTTGGAGATGTATTCTTATCTTTATTAAATTATATTCTTGTATCATTGTATTAGTTATATTTGGAGATATCATATTGTACTCTATATTGGATTATTATTGCATACCTTGCGACATGTGCAATGGATGTGAGATTATCATGGATACCTTGTGGTATCGGTTGTATCTGGATTTCATGTATGTGATTTTGTACTTATTTACATTATGTGGAGACTTTGTATGGTTGTTCCATTAAGTAGATTAATTAATATTTATGTAACCTATGTCAAGGAACCCTTGAGGTTTGTAATCTATGTTTGATTTATACTTGTATGTATGATTTGTAATTATATTGTATTTCTTCTGCATTGTTAAACATTGTTGTTGTGTAAACTCTTAAGAAAAAAATTTATTTTCTAAACTTAGTCGCATTTTTAGGTTATTTTCTCTTGGGTTCCCTTGCAGGGAATTACATGGATGCATAGGTATCTAAATGGTAACTTTTTTGAGCTCCAATGAAAGGCTTCATTCTCACAATTTTTTATTTGGAGAATTGTGTCCCTACCTTGTCAAAGCACTTGATGTGTTAATTCAGTGGTTTTTTTAAGTTTTTGTATATGTAAAGGCTATGGGCATTATATTTTGATGTATATAGGAATTATGGGATCTCTAGTCCTATAGGTTGGATAGTCTTCTATATTTTTATTTGAGCATGGATTGAGGGTTTTCTTACTGGTTCTTTCCCTTTTGAGCTCTTAAACTAGGTCTGTTTCAAAAAAACATAATCAATAGTCTCAAAAGAAAAATACACTAGATATCATCATAAGGCATCATGTCACATCAATAGCATCATCATGCAGATATGATCAAACTTAAAAAGAAACATAATCTAACCATCTATCATAGCAAAGATACTAGCAACCAAAATACTAAAGATTCATCGATGCATCTCATCATGCGTATAATCACAAAAATAAAACAAGAGTATATCTTGGATCAAAATAACAATGGAATAGAATGCAATCACAGGAGGTACTAAAATTAGAGTAGCATTATACAAGAAAGAAACACATGATCATATTAAGAGGATTCACTCAACAAATTAGAAGCATTGATAGTTAATTGGTCACTAGTAGAGTCCTTCCACCACATAACAAAGCTCTTTTACAAGAGAGGATAATTTGTAGCCAAATTTCCAATGGAGAAGAACCGAAAACATTTCAAGGGGAGGCCCTCATAATCAAGAGGTTGAATCCAATGCCTTTTTTCAATCATCAAAACACATCTCTATAAAATTTATTGGAGAGGTCAATGTCCACAAGAATATATGTAAATACAGAGTGTCCCATGAATGAGGTACAATCATCAACTTTCAAGAAATGATTAATAGAATTACCAATGACCTCATAAAAAAAGGCTCCCAAAACTATAGAGGGAGATTTGAAAGTCTAACCCACACTAGACACACATTTAGTGGCTCATTAAGAGGGTTAAAGGACCTTTACCAAGGCTTAATAGAGAGAGAGAGGGAGAGAGAGCTTACCTTAAGCCCACAGCTTTCCCCAGACCAAATCTATATCCTCAAAGGAGTAAAAATAATGTATGAAAAAACCTTTAGGACATGGGATGAGTCACATGAGGCCTCTATTAATCTTGCACCTATTTGTAAAAATTTGGAAGAGAAGGCCACAAATTGGACAATTCGCACATCAAAACCCTATGTTGGTATAATTCATCATTTTCCACCACATATTAGCCATAAACCACCACTTGGGATGATCTAGCACAAAAAATAGGATGATATTTCCTCCTTAAAGGGTGAACAAAACCCAAACCAATTATTTAAGAAAATTTATATCCATCAATGCAGAGATTGACATCAAAGGTACAACAACACCAACAACAAAAGAGTTGATGGTTCCACCAAAGGTAATAAGCACACCCAGAGTACATAAATTGAGCCCAACAACATAATAATAGACACAGTAATATGAATCACCATGATAATGGATGAACCCCTAATAATAAATAAATCTAAATGATGCACTAACACTAAACACAATGTAACCATGAAACCATATAAATCCCATTTCAAAATCTATTTTGGATCCATCCATAGTAAAATTTGGCATAAAAGGTGCAACAATGTTGAACTCTTCTTCATGTTGAGAGGTGAGTGGTTGCATTAGTATGCACAACTAAACTTAATTAATTTTTTTATACGCCTTTAGCATTTATCCTTCAACCAATTGGTTGTCAATTAAAGATATAGCAGTGAATACATGTACATTAATACCATATTTAAATGGAAAACCTAATATGGGAAAAACCATGGTGAGAATCTACTCACTCTATGAATAAATGCTTTGAATATTTATTTTAGTCACACTGCTCCCTAATGTAGAACTTTACAAAATAAAACTCACTACCTTAGTGCTAAACACAAATTTGCACAAGCTGCCAAAAGAAAGTACTATCTTTTAGTAGGTACAAGGAAATGATGGAAAATGTATAGAATCTCTTGGTAAACTTTTGTTGATATTCTCTCAATTTTTTTGTCCTCATTCACTACTCTTCATTAGTCAAATTTCTCTACCTTAAAATTTGATCCATACATTATTTGAACCAATTCCACACTCAATCCAACCTTTCGCACTCATATATACATACAAGTTTGATCATCGCAAATTTAACTAGGTCGCCCATAGAAAAATAAATAATGTTTTTTACAAAATCAGTCATCATGAGCACAAATACTAGATGTGATCCACCCCAGGAGATAAAGGGGGCCAAAATCCTTCATAACATGACATATAAAAATGAATTCACCAAAGTGAAAGAATCACAACCACTTATAAGATCAGACCCAAAAGAAATGTGTAAAATAACATTAAAGTGCACCAATGGGTTAGCACAAAATCACTCTTCAATGCATATGATACCATGTGTAGTATAACACACCAATATAGAACTAGTTTCATTCACTTAACCTTTCCTACATTGCATATCTTGACAAATAATTGATAAATCATTTCATCAAAATTATCTGAGTCGGCCAAGAACCTAGGTAGTAATATTGCACTCTAAATAATCTATTTTCACTTTTAGAGAAAACAAACATAAAATATTTGAACTAGAGTACTATGTGGATGTTAGAAACATGTTCACCAAATTGCATATCCTAAGATTCTAATGCAAAGCATTCTTTTTTCCTATCCTAACTATTCCTAATAGCCATCCTTAAATTCAATAAAAAAATAAAACATAACTTCTTCCTTTGAACTATTGTGGACTTGAATAAATGATGGTAACATTCACAAATCATGCATTATGCTACCAAAACCAAAATCCAAGAAATTAATATGCAAAGGAATGCAAAGTATTCTCCCATAAGGACTTCAAATTTGCTTTCCTACATATTTTAACTTTCTATCTTTCTAGATACACCTTATACTGCCTTGTTATCATTACCAGTTATTAGATAAATCATTTGAACTTCATATACTATTTCCTAAATAAAAAACTTCAAATACTCATTCTTTCATATTAGACTTTAAATATTCTTACTTGCATATTAGACATTGGATACTCTTTCCTACATATCAGACTTCATATACTCCTTCCTTCATATTAGAGGTTGACATTGAGGCACAAAGCATTGTTGACATCAATGATAACACTGAACACATACTTCTTATAATATACCCCTTTTTCATTGATGGAAACAGAAATGATAAGACAATAAACATTCTATATCCGAACTCTTTTCTATCCCCCTTTGACATCAAGGACAAAGGGCACAAAAATTGAGGGATCTTCTAATTTTATCACTCCCTCTGTATGGGACCATTTTTCAATAATTTTCTTGCAGCTAGGAAACTTTGACCTTTAATACTCCCTATTGTATGCACCCAAAAATGGTCGCCTAGACTTTGGGCCCCATTTATTCAATTTATCAATCCTGAATCAATTTTATTAATAATCAATATTTTTCAACATTATCAATCTCTTGATCAAATCCTAATTTTGATCATATATTGGATTTTTATCCTAGGGGCTAACCATTTATCCTAAGATACTCATATAAGACTATAAAAGGGGTCAAAATCCCAAGATGGGTCAAGATTTCTGTTTCACCACAAGGGTGAAGAGCATACTCTCCTACCACCTCAAAATTTCTACAACAAGGTATTAAGTGCCTATGAAAGGAAACAACTAGTATATGCCACACTTAATAAAGAAAGCAATTAAACAAGCACTTGATTTGATTTTAGTAGTAGCTTGATCTTGCTTAGGAGATGGTGGAATGAATGCGAAAGAGCGTAGAGGATCAAAAGAACCATGAAGCAGATCAGAGACATCATGAAAAGGATTGGATGACATGGAGGGTTCTTGATCTTGATCTTTTTTCCTCTTATCATAGAAGTGTGGTCACATTTTCACCATACATTTTTGGCGCCCACCGTGGGGCAGAGTAGATAGACTTTGTCCTTTAAACTCTGCATTTTCATCAATTTTCGTCAATTTTTCGGCAAGTTTTTAGCTTAATTTTTAGTCTCTGGTTTTTTGTCTCAGACTATCGCGCGATACTTTCTAGAAGTATTGCATGATATACCTCTGTATGTGCGCGTGATACTTCACCTGTCTTAAGAAGTATCGCACGATATACCTCTGTATGCGCATGTGATACTTCACCTGTCAGAAGTATCGCCTGGCTATAGTAGAGAATATCGCCTGGTGTCAGGCGAAGTATCACCTGGTATAAGGTGAAATATCGCGCAGACTAAAAGTATCGCCTGGTGTCGGGTGAAGTATCGTGCGATACTATGTCTGTACCTGGCAGTGAGCTATTTTTGGGCTATTTTATCTATCTTGCAAGTTTTGGGTTGTTAGCTATCTTTTTGAAATTTTCTGAAATTTCCAGCGTTTAATATAGCAAGATTATACTCGCATCGAGACACAAGGAAAGTCAAGATGGCTACAAGTATGCACTTGCACAAAAATAGTCAAGGATAATACCCTGTCAATCCACAGTGTCAAGTAAGACCAGCATAAATGCTCATGACAGTTAGGATCAACAAAATATACCCACAAGCAGAAAAAGCAATAAAACATGTTCTCATACCCTCAGTCTTCTAGCTATGCATCATCAAAAAATTCTCAGGGAGAGACCACTCCAGTCAAGGATTTCCATTCACAACACCCCTCTTGCTCCTCATAAAGGACTAGGACCTTGCGGTCTCAAGAGTACCTTAAGCATTCTTGTTCAATGTTTTCCCCATGGTCGCAATCCCATGAGCTACTCACATCAAACGAAGATAAGTGTTATGTCTACCAAGGTTTTTGGTGTCCTTGATAGCCTTGAGATTATAGTGAGTTGGAATCACTTGCCACCAAGGAAAATGATGACAAGGTTGTCCCCACTTGAGTCGTTCCTCTTGATTGCTCAAGAGCAGGCCCGCTAAAGGATCCTTGTACTAAACAAAAAGTGGATTAACTCTTAAGGTTCAAGGTTTTTGGTTCACCACAAGGGTGAAGAGCATTTTCTGATAATTATCTCCAAAAGCTCCAAGATGACCTAGAAAACCTGTAGCATAACAATAGCATAAAAAGTTGGGGGATCTAGAATGAAGAAGAGAGCTCTCCTTTTATAGGGAATGAAAAAGGAATGGGCCATGGAGATTAAGAGGAAAAATATTTAATCAACGGTGGAGCTTGAAAGAGGAGCAATCCATGTGCACAAGTATCCTCCAATGAGAAAATAGGAGTTGACTTTTGTGTCCATATGAGACAAAAAGTGCTTTTTCTCTTTTTATAAAGTAAGAATAATGCTTTATTTGTGCAACTTAGGATAAGAGGAAAAGTGGGGGCTTTTTATTTATTAAAAGGGGAGGAAATATTCCTTTTAATAAATAAAGACTTAGGATAAGATGGTTAGCCCATAGAAAATAATCAAATAAATGATAGAACTAGGATTTGATCAAGAACAAGCAATTGATAATTTAGCAAATGGGGGCTAATAGTCTAGGTGACCATTTTTAGGTGTATACATTTGCCCCTCTTTGACTAATGTGTGATCGATCTGGGAACACATGTAGTCAAAGAATGAAGTTGAAATGTGAGATCGATTTGGGATCACAAAGCAACTCAGATCAGCCAAGAAAGCAAGAGATAGCCAAGAAGGCAAGCAAATAGCGATCTAACTCCAAAGAATGAAGTGCAGAGAGATAGCAAATCCTGCATGATCAGCCTGGTAGCAATAGTACTGAACACTTAGGAAAGAGATAGCTAATAAGATATGATGTGTCTGCCCCCTCAGGATCGAAAGCGAAATCAATTAGAGGGAATGCAGAAGCAAGAGCAACATGATCAAATCACTAGAAATCATAATCGAAGATGAAAGATAATAGAATAACCATCAACCAATGAAGGGATTCCCCACACATGGGACACGGGGCATGAACCTATCGGTCCCTCAACCCGTAAATGCCATAGAGGGGGGAATTGGAACTTGGGATTTGAATGAAAGACTAGAAGGTTGAAAGAGATGGGGATGAAGAGGTTATGATGCCCCAGCGAAGATCAAAGGATCAGGCCTCAAAAGGTCAGCCAACTGTGCGGAAAAAGGAGAAAGGGTCAAGGTGAATGTGGATTTCGGTTTGGATCCCGAAATGAAGAGAAAATGATGTGAGATGAAAGACAAGAAAGTGAAAGACATGATCGGGAAGAAGTGAAAGGTGAGCGCAGCTGATTAACAAGTCCATGAAAAATGAAAGGAGAGCTCTCTCCATATGCAAGATGCAAAAGTAAACTAACATGAACCTAAGAAATGCAAGCTACATGAAAAGTGGTTTACTTGCAAGGTTACAAAGCCAATAGACATCTAATATTCATCATCGAGCATTATTGGTAGCATCGCAAGATCATACAATACACACTAGCATAACTATGTGAATATGAATATGATCTTTATCAGATAGGAATGTGGAAATCTCACCTAGGCATCAAAGACATGTAGGTCAAGATGACTAGCACAGTGAGATTACCTAAGTTTAATATAGCAAGATTATACTCGCATCGAGACACAAGGAAAGTCAAGATGGCTACAAGTATGCACTTGCACAAAAATAGTCAAGGATAATACCCTGTCAATCCACAGTGTCAAGTAAGACCAGCATAAATGCTCATGACAGTTAGGATCAACAAAATATACCCACAAGCAAAAAAAGCAATAAAACATGTTCTCATACCCTCAGTCTTCTAGCTATGCATCATCGAAAATGATCATAGGGAGAGAACACTCAGCAAAGAAAGCATCATAGACAGCACACAAAGAAATAAAGCCAAGCAAGTCTCAGCGAGTCAAATGTTGAAGTGCGTGTGTGTAGGTCATAGAGTCGAACTTTGAGTATCGCATCTACCAGTGAGAAATATTGCATCATCTAGACTGTGGGAAGGATATCTGATAAGTGTTGAGAAACACTCGATGCTAGGGTAGTGTTGAAAAACACAATTGGGGTGGTGTTGAAAAACACCATTTGCAAGGTGCCTAAGAAACCCAGATGCACAAAGAGACCCAAGATAAGCTTAAAACAACGTATGCCCCCTAGACTAAGACAAGAATCAATTCCAGGCTAGGAGAGACAAAGCGAGAAGTGGAGAAAAGGAGTGCCACACAAGACTGATAGACATAGGTGCAGAGGGTCTCAAGTAGCGCCTGTTTCCAGGTTTTCACCACTTGATAGATTTATTGCAATTTTTTCAGGACTTTTTATAATTTTTTTGTATTTTTGCTACCAAGGCGCCTGTTTCCAGGTTTTCACCAAGGCACTTTTTCTTTTTTTTTTTGAATTTTTTGAATTTTTTGATTTTTTTGGTGAGACATCAAAGCGCCTATTGCTAGGTTTTCACTAGGATGCTCATTTTTTTAGTACTTTTTATGATTTTTAGGATTTTTTCAACATCATATATGATTTTTTTGGAGTTTTTTCAAGATCATAAAATATGTACAAAGAATGCCCCAGACAGAAATGGGCATCAAGAATCTGCTTCCTCTGATGTAGAGAACTGATAGGCCCCAGGCCCAAATGCTGCAACTGTGACAATAGGAGGTCTCAACCAGTTCGACCAATAATAACCAGCCCTAAGCAATGTCTGAGCTAGTGGAGGATTATTAGAATGTGATCCACATATGCCATCGTGGATTTCAGCTAGCACTTTTTCTGACTCCTCTATTTCTAGACACTTAAGGAGAGTTCCATCTAGACCCTTCCTATACAAGTCACCAGAGACAAAGGCAAAGTGTAAGGGATGGCGGAAGGAATGGCGTGGTGGATTTGCAAGAGGAATATGAGGTGGAAGATATGAAAAGATGGTAGGATTGTAAGATTTGTGAGCAGGATAGCGTAATTCATCCACCAGGAACTTGAAGCGAGATTTATGCTTTTTCATTTGTAAGATGGATATCAAAGTAACCAAGGCATTAGCAACTCTTTTCTCAGCTTTAGGAATGGGCTGAAGTATAACAGTTATGAGATCATGCTTGAACTAGTGCACCATTTTTTTGTAGAGAATCAGCTTGTCATCTGTTATTTGATAATCAGTATTTTTTAGCATATTTTTATTTTTACTTTTCTTAGGTTCAGATACCACCACAATGTGGTTTTTTCCATCCGACCATTGCTCTTTTCTTTTGACTTGATGACTGTGATGTGTGATTGCTGATTCAATCTTTTTTGTGGCTAGTTCGCTGGTGGAAGAAGTAACAGGTGTTGATGCAAGATGAAATGAAGTGACTGGTTCAATAGCATTTATGCGAGGGGTGTCATCTCTGGTAACAAGAGAGGTTGAGCCTATAGGGTAAGCTCCAAAAGTAGCTAGATCTAGACTTGTCATAAAAGAACCAGCGTGGTCCACTATGGCAATACGAGGAACAAACTCATCAGACCCCACACAAGACCCATCAACCACGTCAGGTGGGTTACGAGAGGTATGAACCACATCAACATCCATATCTGTCATGGGAGGATCTTCTGGAAGAGGCTTAAGATGCCGAGAAGTAGAGATACTCATGTCATTATGTGAGAGATCACCTCTTTGTAGCAGTCGTGCAATGTTGCGACGTTGTCTATCATAGTGCAATGATTCTTTAGGCACATAGGTTCTAGACATAGAGGCCTCAGCCATATCATCAGTAGATATACATTCTTCTCCCCAAAGGAGTGAAGTAGAAGGAAGATCATCTTCCATTTGAGCCATAGTGTGTAGCGGTGACTCATCTGTATTTATGTCTGAATTACTGAGCATGGGAGTATTTCTAGAATCCTCTCTATAGATCCACTCTTGAATAGCTTGTTCTTCTCTTTCTGCTTCTAAAGGAACGGATGAAGGAACAAAAGTATCAAAGATCACCATAGCAGAAGTGGAAGGCTTCATGTGATCAGAAGGTCTCCCATATGACCTAGGAGAAATAGGTATAGAAGAAAATGAATCCAACGTATATTCACCCATACCAAGGCTCATCATCTTAAGTGATTTTGTAGCAGCAGCTAGAGACATACTAGGATCAACAAAAGGTTCATTATGAGGAACAAATTTTTCAGTAGCACCAAGAGCATTGATAGCAATAGTATGGTCTCCAGGAATCACAACCTCAGTGCCATTGTATAGAAATTTGACGCACTGATGATAAGTGGAAGGAATAGCCTGCATGTCATGGATCCAAGGATGACCCAAAAGAATGTTATATGCGAGTGGGATGTCCAATACTTGGAAGCTAATATCTTTCATGATAGGGCCCACTCGGACAGGCAGTGTGACAAGACCTTTGGAAGATCTTTCCACTTCATCATAAGCTTTTATAGTAATCTTCTTCTTGGAATCCACAGCCAATTTTGACAAACCCAATTGTTGTATGACATTGAAAGAAACAATATTTAACCCTACACCATTGTCTATTAGGACTCGGCGGACTCAGGTATTGTAGACTAGAACTTCAATGTGTAAAGCTAGATTATGTGGGTGAGCAATAGATATGTCATCTTCTATAGAAAAGGAGAGAGATAGCGGAGATGAAATGTGGTTGACCATAGCCTGAAATTGATCTGGATCAATGTCATTGGGAACACATGTTGTACGTAGAGCTTTATCAAGAATCTCTCTATGCGAAGGGGATAACCAAAGCAACTCAAGGATAGATATCTGTGCTGGTGTCTTTTGCAAATGTTGGAAAAGATCATAGCTAGGGGTGGCTGAAGGAGCTACTTGTTTGGAAGGCAAAGCTTGTTTGGGATCTTGCACAGTTTTAAGGACAATCTTGGCTTGCCCCCTAGTAACAGCATTCAGTGTCTCACTTCGGGAAGATGAACTACCACGTGTTTGCAAGACTAACTTTGGCTTACCATGATTGGTGTTATTATCATCTTGAGACCTCATCATTAGAATGCTCTCAACGGGCTCTACCATGTTAATCACAGGCGTATTAGAAGGATGCGTGTAATTAATCTTTGCGTCATGATTCTTCTTATGTGTTTGAGAGGTTTCCCCCTTATCATGCTTAGGTAGAGGATCTTTGAAAGCTGTGTGATCAGAATTTTTAGTTAAGCCATCAGTGGAGATCAAAAATATGTGCTATAAATGTGTCACACTTCTATGGATCATTACATACAAGGAAACTCAAGAATGAGTCCTCACAAATCGATCCATAGCTCCCTAGGCATGGAGTGCAAGGGTTTTAAGAATGCTCTCAGCTAGAGCTATTTAGCCTATAACCTTGCTAGTAAACTATGCAATGGGAGATTCAATGAAGACAAGGGCAAGAATGCCAATATCTCCAATGAAGCCAAATGTATGCAATGCAAAGCAAATCTATATGACAATGCAAGTTAATCTATATGAGTATCTTATATGAGTATTTTTTTTTGAATTTATATAGGATGAAATCTAACTATGAAGCAAGAAAGCCATGATGATGCAAGAATGAAGACAAGAAGATAGAGTGTTGATGAAGATCCAAGATGAATGCCAACAATGCTTCAAATCTTCAAACCCTAGATGCAAGAATATCTCCAAAAGCTCCAAGATGACCTAGAAAACCTGTAGCATAACAATAGCATAAAAAGTTGGGGGATCTAGAATGAAGAAAAGAGGAAACCTCCTTTATACCATGGTGTAGCCTTAGAATTCTCAGATTGGTCAGAACTAGAACTGTTGTTGCTAATGGGTGCTTTTGAACGTCTAGTTGGAGAAGGTAACTGTGTATAATTGAACGGAGGATGACTCTCCTGCTCAAATTGAGACTGAGTTGTAACCGGCATGAAAAGAGATGTTGGTCAACTAATAGAATGAGACAAAGTTTCTCAGATTTGAGATAAGCAAGGCTAATAAAGATCACTTGTCAAAGTAGAACAATAGAGAGATGACTTGTCAAAAGTGCTCAAGCACTTACAGCAATCAATTGACTAAAGGCGAGCAGCGAGCAAGAAGCTCAATAAGCAAGTAGCTAGAGAGGTAACCATGATGCGACAAGTGATCAAGAGTAGCATTCGTTAAACTCAAACCCAATAGTTTTAGCTCATTTGTTTTAGTCTAGAACAAATCTAAGCATGTAGATAACATACCAGTTTCAAGTAAGAACAGAAAAAGACACTCTACACCAGGTTAAAGTGCAAGTTTAGCAACTCTGAATTGTAGCAATGACAGGACAGTAGAAATGACTCAGGATTCTTGGTTGAGGGTATGCAAGGATACTTCAATATCATATGACTCTTGACCATTGAACGTGAAAAACTTAGTTTTGAAGCGCTTGGACCAAATTTGTAGATTGAACAGTGCAATTTCTCAGTTTGACAAGCAGTAGCAACAGATAAAAGACAGGTTTGCAAACAGTATGGGATCAAACATGTCATAGAACACTTGAAACAAGGGCAAAAGCAACCTTGCCAAGACAAGCACTTGTGATATCAAAATAGGGAACCTTATGAATGCTACCGTTTGTTTGAATGTTGAGAACGTTTACACTGGTATAGCACAATCGAAGACAATTCAAGCAATTACTACCTAGAAGGACAAGGCTCATTACTTAGCAACTTGGCCCACAACTTGATGCTTCCTTGCCTCACACCAAGTGGTTGCCCACAAGAGATATTGGCATTGTCATGGAGGTGTCAAAAACACAACCAAAGGAGCACATATGGTGAGTATCTTGGGGTGATCCGGGTAAGTCCACTTGGATCAATCCTTGCACCAAGAAGCTAAGCGGCTAAAATAGGGTGGCCTCTATCTAATGGTTCATAGTAAGGGTTTCCGTTCATAGCACCCCTCTTGCTCCTCATAATGGACTAGGACCTCGCGGCCTCAAGAGTACCTTAAGCATTCTTGCTTAATGTTTTCCTCATGGTCACAATCCCACAAGTTACTCACATCAAGCGAAGATAAGTACTATGTCTACCAAGGTTTTGTGTCCTCGATAGCCTTGAGATTATAGTGAGTTGGAATCACTCGCCACCAAGGAAAATGATGACAAGGTTGTCCCCACTTGGGTAATTTGTGCTGCTAGCTCTAGGATATTCTGAGAACATCATTGACATAAAGAAAAGGATCACAATCAAAGCATATGACGAAGCAGAAAGAAGTTCCAAGGGATTGGTTGTTTTTCCTATTCACATTGGTCCCGTAGAAAAAGATATATTATTCCAAATTGTTGATGTTGGACCTCTAGCCTACAACATTCTGCTAGGTAGGCCATGGATACACGAAATGCAAGCAGTCCCATCAACATATCACCAGTGTGTAAAGTT
Organism: Chamaecyparis obtusa; assembly: GCA_027943335.1. Classification (NCBI taxonomy): domain Eukaryota; kingdom Viridiplantae; phylum Streptophyta; class Pinopsida; order Cupressales; family Cupressaceae; genus Chamaecyparis; species Chamaecyparis obtusa. The sequence goes on along the minus strand of BSBK01000345.1, from coordinate 334,734 downwards.
TCCCCATAACGGTGTAGAAATTTGCATCCCTGGAGATAGTGCTTTATCAGTTAATAACATTTTTGTGGGATCACATGTACCTTTGAATAGGGAAGCTGACAGTCCTAGCAGTTCACTTGAACAATGCAAGCAGAAATTCAAGACCATGGATCTTGGGATGGGAGATTATAAGATTGATTCTTTTACAAACATGCCAATCTCTCCTAGGTCTTATGGGAGACCATCCCCAAATGCGAAGCCTTCGTCATCAGCAATGACATTATTTGGGAAATTTGTTGAGTCTTCGGTCCCCATTCAAGAAGAGAAAGAGGAAGTTGCTGTCAGGAACTGGATCTATCACGAAGAGAAATACAAACATAACGAGAATTTTTCTCCTTCACCTGAAACTTATGGGAAAGGGTATACACTGGTTAAAAATATGGGATATCCGGGATATGGTCCCCTTAGTCATAGGCTGGACGCTATAGCTGAGCCTCTTGATCATGCTCTTTTTGGATGAAAGAACAAGTCCATGATTAGCTTAGGTTTTGAGAATAAGAAGAAGAAAGGTGTTACTGTCCCAGCTACGATGGATAGTGACAGTGATGCAGATTATACGCCTGATCTTTCCAATCAACAAGATGTGTCTGATGATTGGGTACCCTCAACGAATCTCCTTTGGGGAGATTCCACAGCTTTGATGCTTGATAGTCCTACTATCCCAGCTGCGACGGATAGTGACTGTGTGACTGCTAGACCGACAAAGAAAAGTGTTACTGTCCTAGCTGCGACGGATAGTACCAATACTAGCACTAGAGAGGGGGAAACCCTTCCTAACCTTGAGGCTTCTACATCACAAGGCCTAAATGATGACTCAGAGACAGACTCCCATGAATATGAATGGGATTCACTTTCAGATGCAATAATTGATCTGGACGTGGATATTATCCATGCCTATAGTACCCAACCCGATGCGACTAACGATCCTAGTGTCGCACTAGAGGATTGCCCTCCTCAAATCACCTTAGTGGACGACGCTTCGTTTGATAGGATGAGCCCTAATTCGGGTATCTTAGGAGAAGACTTGATGAACTTCGATTATATGGTCACTAGAGATGACACCTTTCGCATAAACAAACTCGAACCCGCCATTGACTTACCCCTTGTTCACTTTGACCTAATCGACTGGTCTCAGCGCCATCAAGAGCCCACATTCCTCACATTTCACAATGATTACGAAATTGCCTGCTATCTGAATGCTCTTGAACCCATGGCTTCTTCCACCAGTGAATCAACAACCAGCATGACAGAGCCTGATATTAAGTACCTCAGTCTCAAAATAAAAGAGAAAAAGAAAAATAGGTCTGATGGCGAAAACCACTTTGTGGCGGTGTCAGAACCAAAAATAGTAAAAAGAAATGATGCATCCGAAGGTGAAAACCTCTTTGAGGCACCTAAGGATGGGGTACTTAATAACTTGCCGAGTTATTTCCAGGACAGATCATCAATATTGATTGAACCAACAAAGCCGATCAATTTAAACACAGAAGAAAACCCTCAAATAGTCCATCTTGCTCAGTCTTTATCAGAGGAAGAGACCAAGGCATATGTACAGTTTTTACAGAAAAAGAAAATTAATTTTGCATGGACCTACTCAGACATGCCAGGGCTTGACACGAATCTCATAATGCATCACTTATCCATAGCTCCAGGAGTCAAGCCAGTAAAATAGAGATTAAGAAAAATGCATCCACATGTAGCTCTACTTGTCAAAGGGGAATTAGAAAAACTTTTGAGAGCTGGATTTATTAGAGCCATCGATTATGCAGAATGGATCTCAAACATAGTACCCGTCTCCAAACATGATGGGTCCATTCATGTCTGCACAGATTTTAGAGATTTAAACAAAGCATGCCCAAAGGATGATTTTCCACTTCCAAACATTGACATGATAGTGGATATGACGGCGGGCTATGACATATACTCTCTAATGGATGGTTTCTCAGGGTATAATCAAATCAAAATAGCTCCTGAAGACCAAGAGAAAATAGCATTCACATGTGCATGGGGAACCTACTGTTGGAACGTCATGCCATTTGGGTTAAAGAATGCAGGAGCAACCTACCAAAGAGCTATGACGACTATCTTTCATGATATGATGCACAAAAATATGGAAGATTATGTGGATGATACCCTGGAAAAATCAAGAAAATGGGACACACACCTCAATGATCTGGAAGTAATTCTAGATCGTATGGAACAATTTCAACTTAGATTGAATCCAAAGAAGTGCGCATTTGGCGTCACCTCAGGCAAACTTTTAGGATTCATAATATCAGCAAAAGGTATAGAGGTTGACCCCGAAAAGGTCCAAGCAATCCTAGATATGCCACCTCCTTGAAATATCAGCCAAATGAGAAGTCTTCAGGGATGTCTTCAATCAATTAGGAGGTTTATTTCTTAGCTTGCAAATAGAGCGCAACCCTTCAACAAGACATTGCATAAGGGTGCTTCTTGTGTTTCGAACGAGGATTGTCAAAAGAGCCTAGATCAGATCAAACAATACTTGGCCAATCCTCCGATCCTAATGCCTCCTATTCCAGGGAAACCATTGATCTTATATATTTCAGCTACAGACACTTCTCTGGGGGCATTATTGGCTCAATCAGATGATACTGGGAAAGAACGGGCCATCTACTATATCAGCCGTACTCTAGTCTCCTATGAGATTAATTACAATAATATTGAGAAGTCTTGTCTCGCGGTGGTGTTTGCCTCTCAAAAGTTGTGCCACTACATGCTTGCTCATACCATACATTTGGTTGCCAAAATTGATCCCCTTAAATACTTGCTTAGTAAGGCTGCCCTGACGTGTAGACTTGCTAAATGGATGATGGTCCTAACTAAATTTGACATAGAGTACGTTGAAAGGAAGGCAATAAAAGGACAAGCTATTGCCGACCAATTAGCTGATTTTCCAATCCAGGATAGCATGCCAGTCCAAGTGGAATTCCCAGACGAACACATCTTATATACCACTACTCGCACTTGGATAATGTTCTTTGATGGCTCCCGCATGCAAAATGGATCAGGTGCTGGAGTGTTATTTGTTTCTCCACATGGGTACAACATTCTGAAGTCTTACAAACTATTATTCCCATGTACCAATAATATTGCAGAATATGAAGCTTTAACTAATGGCTTGAGAATGGCTATAGAATGGAACATCACAGAATTACATGTCTTTGGGGATTCCCAGTTAATCATCAACCAAGTCAATGAAGAGTATCAAACCAAGGATGACAAATTGATACCCTATAAAAAGATGGTTGATTCTTTGAGATGCTATTTCACCTTTGTGACATTTCAACAAATCCCTAGGATAGAGAACAAAGCTATAGATGCCATGGCCACATTAGCTTCACTTCTTCAGTTGGAGACACATGAATCCAGATTTGAATTCCTGGTGGAAGAGCTACACCATCCCATCTTTGACTTGTCTGAAAGCCGTGTCATTTGTGCCATTATCACACATGAGTCTTCCCGATATGGTGCTATCTATTCATATCTTCGTGATGGCATCATCCCTGACACATTCACCTGCTCCGAATGCCGAAACCTCATCTGTAACACCTCTCGCCACACCCTCATCTCTGGTGATTTATATAGGAGGGGTTTAGATGGGACACTCCTTAGGTGCTTGGAAAAGGAGGAATCCAACCAAGCGTTAGCTGACATCCACGAGGGCATTTGTGGTGGACATTCTAATGGTCTTGCCATGGCCCGAAGGTTGCTTAGGGCGCGATATTATTGGCCCACAATGCAGATGGATGCAGTCACCTTTGCTAAGTCATGTGAAAAATATCAGAAACACGGCAACCTGATTCATGCTCCAGGTAGGGAGTTGATTCCTTCTATTTCTCATTGGCCATTTCAGCGCTGGGCCTTTGATCTAGTTGGGCAGATTCATCCCAACTCATCAGGTGGACACAAGTTCATTATTACTGCCACTGACTACTTCACAAAATGGGTGGAGGCTGTACCACTTTCTGTTGCTTCAGGAAGGACCATTTCTTTGTTCATCTTGAATCATATCATTTGTCGATTTGGAGTGCCTTCTGAGATCATTACTGACAATGGAGGTCAATTTAAGAATAAAGACCTAAAGCACCTATGTAAAAAGTTTAAAATCAAGAAACATTGGTCCTCCATCTATTTTTTACAGGGAAACGGACAGGCAGAAGCTTCTAACAAAACCATTCTTAAGATTCTTCATAGAACAGTACACAAGAATGGTAGGGATTGGCACTTACAAATCAATCCAGCACTATGGGCTTACAGAACAAGCATTCGCACACCTATAGGAGCCACTCCTTTCTCTCTCACCTATGGCGCTGAAGCAATATTGCCTTTAAAAGTCGAGATACCATCCCTTAGAGTCTCACTCAAAGGTTTGATTACAGATGAGGATTACCGCGCCATGAGGTTACAGGAGTTAGAACTTCTAGATGAGAAGCATAAGGCTTCCTTTGATCATATGAGAGTGTATCAAAAGCATATGTCCAAGACATTCAACAAGAAGGTTCACCCTACAGAATTTCAAATAGGTGATCTTGTTTTGTGAGAGAACCCTAAGAACCAACAAAACAGAGAGCAAAAGGGCAAGTTTGAACCTAACTGGCTTGGACCATATGTCATCACAGCTGCTTTTGGTACTGGTGCATATTTACTATCAGATCCTGATGGAGAACAGCTCCCTGATCCCATCAACATTGTGCACCTCAAGAAGTTCTATCCTTGATGCCCGTTCTGTCTGGGGGCATCCTTTGTACATACCTTATTGATCCTGAAAAAATTTCAAAAAAAAATTGATATATGATGCTGAAAAAAATCCTAAAAAGCATATAAAGTCCTGAAAAAAATGCAAAAAATGCAAAAAATAAAAAAAATAAAAAAATCAAAATATTCAAAAAATAAAAAAAATAGAAAAAGTGCCTTGGTGAAAACCAAGCAATAGGCACCTTGGTAGCAAAAATCCAAAAAAATGAAAAAATGAAAAAAAGAATCCAAGTGGTGAAAACCTGGAAACAGGCGCTACTTGAGGCCTTTGCACCCCTATTTCTTAGCATGCGTCCTTGACACTGAGCCTTTCTCCATCATCCCTTGACCTTATTTGACTCGGTCTAGAATTGGTCTTTGTCTTTGTCTAGGGGGCATAACTGTTTGCATAGGTCCTTTTTGTGCATTTGTCTCTTGGGGCATTTCACAACAGGTGTTTTTCAACACCACCCCAAATAGTTTTTTTCAACACTACCCTTGCGTTGAGTGTTTCTTAACACTTATCAGGTGTCTTACCCAACAGTCTTGTATGATGTGATATTTCTCACTAAGCAGATATGATACTCAGAATTTGACTCTATGACCAACACACACGCACTTAAACAATCAACTCGATGACGATATGATGACTTTATTTTTCTTTGTGTGCTGTCTATGAGGATTTCTTTGATGAGTGGTCTCTCCCTGAGAAGTCTTCGATGATGCATTGCTAGAAGATTAAGGGAATGAGAACATGTTTTCTTTCTTTATCTGCTTGTGGGTATATTTTGTTGATCCTAACTGTCATGAGCATTTATGCTGGTCCTACTTGACACTATGGATTGACAAGGTATTATCCTTGACTGTTTTGCGAGTGCATGCTTTTAGCTATCCTGACTTTCATGTGTCTTGATACAAGCATAATCTCGCTATACCAAATTTAGGTGATCTCACTGCATTAGTCATCTTGACCTATATGTCTTTGATGCCTAGGTGAGATTCCCACATCTCTATCTGATAAAGATCATACTCATATCCACATAGTTATGCTAGTGTGCATTGTATGATCTCACGACACTACCAATAACGCTCGATGATGATAATTAGATGTCTATAAGCATTGTGACCTTGCAAGTCAACCACTTTCATAGTAGTTTGCATTTTTAGGTTCATGTTAGATTAGTTTTTGCATCTTGCTTATGGAGAGAGCTCTCCTTTTTTCATCTTACGTGGACCTGTTGGTCAATTGTGCTCATTTTCTGATTCTTCTTGATCATATCTTTCATTTCTGATCTTTCATATCACATCATTTTCTATCCATTTTCGGACTCGAAATCGAAATCTGAGTCGCGTTTCCAAATTTTCCCTTTCTTCTACGCAGTTGACTGATCTTTTGAGGCCTAATCCTCTGATCTTTGTTGGGGCATCGTCATTTCTTCATTTCCATGTCTTCCAAACTTCTAGTCTTTCATTCATCTTCATTCCACTCCCTCATTTCTCACGTTTGACTACATCTTTTCAGTCAGGCTAGGGCATGTTGTATTGCCTAATGGTTAACCTATTTGACCCTTACCTTCGATTGTGATTTTATTATGATTTGATCAACCTTATCAATTTTCTGTCTCTCCTCTACCTGATTTCAATTTTGATTCCAAGGGGGCAGTACCTATGGGATTCTCATCCCTGATTTCCTTGATTTTCTCGATTCAGACATCTTTTGTGAGCTTTCGCTCAAATTTGAGATTCTTATCTCTTACTTTGAATGTGATCCTGAATTGACCTCATGTTCAAAGGCCTTTGCTTATGTTTGTCCGGATGTGATCCCGAATCGACCTCATATCTGAGTTGTTTTGTGATCCTAGATCGATCTCACATTGCAACTTCATTCTTTGACTACATGTGTTCCCAAATCGATCACACATTAGTCAAAGAGGGGCAAATGTATGCACCCAAAAATGGTCGCCTAGACTTTGGGCCCCATTTATTCAATTTATCAATTCTGAATCAATTTTATCAATAATCAATATTTTTCAACATTATCAATCTCTTGATCAAATCCTAATTTTGATCATATATTGGATTTTTATCCTAGGGGCTAACCATTTATCCTAAGTCATTATTTGATTAAAAGGAATATTTCCTCCCCTTTTGATTAAATAAAAAGCCCACCTTTTCCTCTTATCCTAAGTTGCACAAATAAAACATTATTCCTATTTTACAAAAAGGAAAAAAGCACTTTTGTCTCACATGAGGCTCAAAAGTCAACACTTCACTCTCATTGGAGGATACTTGTGCACATGGATTGCTCCTCTTTCAAGCTCCACCGCTGATTAAGATCTTTTGCCTCTTAATCTCCATGGTTCATTTCTTATAAAAGGAGAGCTCTCTCCTCCATTTGCATATCCACTTGTTTTATGCTAATGTTATGCTGCAGGTTTTAGGTGCATTTGGAGTTTGAAGACATTGAAGACTTGCTTCATTGCATCATCTAGTTCATATTTGCTTTCACAGTTGCATAATAATGGCATTATTAGTGTAGATTTCCTTTTATGCAATAGAATAAGCTCACATAGTCTAAATAGGAGGCATTGTAATCCATTGCTATTTCCTTTAATAGATTAGTTGCATTGTACTTTCCTTTCATAGCTTAGATTGCATCCTCATTTTAGTTGCATTGCATTACATTTTCATAGTGATTCTTGGAGATATTGGCATTATTGCCCTTGTCTTCACTTGAATCTCTCATTGTATGGTTGACTAGCAAGGTCACAAGCTTGTAGCTCTAGCTGAGAGAAAACACATCATAGTCCCTTGCAACTCCATGCATAGAGAGTTATGAGCCGCTTTGTGAGGCCTCATTCTTGAGCAACCTTGCATGTAATGGTTCATAGAAGTGCACTACTTAAGTGTGTACACCTATAAGATTAGAAACCAAATCATTCTAAGAGACTTAAGATAGACAATAGTTATCCCCCTAGAAAGATGTATATCTCTTATGCATCTAGTTTAAAAAAGGAGGGGCAATAACCCCTAATATGTCCCAAAGATACTTAAAGGTATCCTTTGTTAATGTGTTAGTGAATACATCTATAATTTGTTCCTTAGTAGGTACATATTCTAACTTGACTTCCTTCTCAGTAACTTTCTCTCTTAAGAAGTGGTACCATGTATAAATATGTTTTGTCTTTGAGTGCATCACCCAATTCTTTGATATATTGATAGCACTTGTGTTATCACACATTGTTGGAGTAGCCTCATCATATATTACTTTCATATCCTTAAGAGTATATTTCATCCATATTATTTGAGTATAACATGATGTTGAAGTAATCTATTCTTCTTTTGTAGTAAATAATGAAACCGAATCCTATTTTATACTTGTCTAGGAAACCAATCTATCTCCCAAGAAATGCACCACCACTTGTACTTATTTTTTCATCTGCACATTTGGCCCAATCTACATTAGTAAATTATTTCAAGGAGAATCCATTATCTCTTATGTTCCATATTCCAAAATTTGAAGTTTGTTTCAAATATCTAAATATCATTTTTATAGCCATCTCATGAGACCATTTGGGATTTTCTTGATATTTGGCTACCAGACAGACTGCATGCATGATATCTGGAATTGATTCAGTCAAGTACAATAGTCCTCCTATCATAAATCTATAAATATTTTTATCCACTCTCATAGATTCATCATCTTTACTCAAGTGACAATCAGTGTCCATGGGGGTTGCAACTAGTTTAGAGTCCTCCATGCTCCAAACTTTTAGCATGTATTATGGATCTGTTACTATCATCATGCTTAATGGACAAGAATAGTACTTCATCATTTGATTCATTTCTACCCTTATCTTATAAAAAAAAACTCTTATTTCTATCATCTGATATAATACTTCTATCACACTTCTTATCATTTTTTTCAACATCAAACAATCTATAATCCTCCTAAAGGGTATTTAGTAGTATAATGTCCTATTCTTCCACAATTGAAACATTTGAAGGATAATTTACCTTCATGCTTATTAGATCATTTCTTTAGTCTTCTAATAAAATTGGATTCTTCATTATCTAGACAGATTTCATTAGATACATGTCCATTCATCTTAGTGTCCTTGAATACAACATCCTTGAAACATCTCAAAGGTAGTAATTGCACCATAGAGTTCTTCCAAATTATAGTTATCCATACCATTTCTTTGTTAGATAGAAATTGACAAGTTTTTGTAGGGTTTGTTCGTGGTTCTCATCACTTTCAACAAAACCTCATTGTCTTCTATAGTTCCACCAATTCCTCTGATTTCATTTACAACTCCATTCACTAAGTGTAGGAACCGTTTAGTATTTTCATCCTTAGACATTCTTAGATTCTCAAATTTATACTTTATATTATGAAACTTCATTTTCCTTGTTCTTCTTGTCTCCTTCATGTATATGCTACCCAATTTTTCCAAATTTCATATGCAATCTTGCATCCCACAACTTTTAGCAACTTCAAATCACCCAAATCATTAATAATAGCATTCCTATCCCTTGCATTATTCTCATGAGCCTTGATTTCATCTAGTGTAGAAGTACAAGATATCGTAGCTTCTATTTATAGCTTCCAAAAACCCAAACGACATAGAGTTCAAATGCGGTTCCATATTTTCCTTCCAAAATGTATAGTTTGTTCTATCAAACTTTGGTATTTTGATTGTGTATGTATAATACCTTAATGAAATTAGTTTGTTAAGATTCAATCCAAATTAAGCCAATTTAACCTTTAAACGTATTGAATTGAAATTAAAAAGAAATAAACATGTCATGGATCTCTAATTAAAGAAGCTAATGAAATGCTCTCAGCTAGCATCCATTAGAGACAACTCTAAAATGAGAATTTAATGTTGAATGATTAATTAAATGCCTATATTTGCTCAATTATACTAAAAATGCTTAAAACTATGCTTTCAAAATTAAATTAATTTTAATAAGGATGCAATTACTAAATGAGAGTAGATCCTTTTCTCCTAATTTTTGGTCTCTATTTATAGATTTTACCAAGCTTAGGGGGTGGAGTAAGTGTAACCATGGTCAAGTTTGGGTCAAGTTGATGGTTTCAAATGGTGCGACAATTTAAATATTTTATCCTCAAATCTTGGGACAAAGAGACAAAATGAGTGGCTCAGATGCATTTTCAAGACAAGTGATTGAGAATAAATTTGGCTTTGATCCATGTGAGTTCAATTCTCAATTTCTATTGGTTTATTCAATTCCTTCCCATGTGGTAGGTGAGAGATTTTAGGAATTTATTTTTCTTAGCCATGTGTATCCCTTGAATGGGTTGGATTTGATTTAATTCAACTATACAATTAATTTGATTAATTACACAATTAAATGATCTTTTTGATTTAATTAATCCTCTTTGGATTTGATTTCAATTAATTTTTTATTTTTTTTATTGCTCACTTGAATTAACCTAACTATTTGTAGGTGTCTACAAATGCCCCTCTTTGAATGAATGTGTGAAGCACGTCAGTTCAAAGAATATCTGATGTTTGATTAATTGATGCTTGATTCGATCTTGATGATGCAGATTCTTTGATGAAATCCTGATTGATTGATGATGTCAATTTTCATTATGATGACATATTTTAGATATGATGCTTGATTTGAAAAGATTCGTCAATTTTGATGTCCCATTGATGAATTCAAAAATTCTTGTGTTCGATTTCTTATTGGAAACAATGATCATGTGATTGTAATTTTGATGATGATATGATGTCATGCCCCCTCATAAATGAAATGGAATATGATTTGATGAAACATATTTGTTTGTGATCATTTATGTAAAAAATTTGCTCACTTAATTTTTGTTTCAGATAATGATGTGACAATTGATTGATGAGAATGCCACAATTGACTGATGAGAATGCCCCTGATTCAAAAAAATTTAGTGATGAATTTTGACCCTGGGTCAAATTTTTTGCTAAACAACCCTTTTAGGTCAAAAGGCTATATATAGGAGAAAAAAAGGCATTTTCACTATTCATTTTCACTTTAGCCTTTGACTTATTTTTCTTTTTCTTTTCTTTGAAATCAGTGATGGTGGTCCTCATTCGAGAGTATCGGTTCAAGTGAGGTTGGAGATATCAATGCCCACATGACTATGGACCTTCGGTGAGTACCCTGATCTACTTCTTTTGTCAATTTTATCATTTAATTGCAAAAAATTTGGATTTTTAGGCGTTGTTAGATTTTCTTTTTGTAAATTTGATGAAATAGCGCATAGGATAGATTTAATAGCGCATACAAATGATTTGAACACATCCCCATCATGAAATAACACATATAAGTGATGAAATGACGTGTATAAGATGATGCCCTAGGTAGGTTTTAGCATGTATGATATATGAAATAGCACTTAGGGTTAGGTCACCACAAATTAATATTTTGATAGTGTGCACACCAATTCGAAATAGTACTTTCCATAGGAAATGACACTTATATAATTATTTCAACGTGTTTGATACATGTTTCAGCGCGTATGATAAAAATAGTAGCGCTTACAAGTTTTAGCGCATACAACCCAATAAATGACATGTAGTTGACTTTCTGAAAAATTTTCCTAATTAATAAACTTGCCCAATTTTATTAATTTTTGTGATCGATCAATAAATGAAAATAATAATCCTTTGATGAAAATGAGTAGTTTGATGACATTTTTTATCATGTTTGATGAATGTTTATTGTCAATCCTGGTTGATTGGTATGATTGATTTGATTTGATGTTTTCCATATTCTCTTATTAGAATTAGGAAAATGATGATGATAGTATTCAATTTGATTGACTTGTGATGATTCACTTTAGATAATTAATTACTGATATTATGTCACTTGATTCAATAGGTTCACCTCCAAAATTTATATGTTTGGGTTTTGTATCCTTGGCCATTAGATATGGTCAATCAATTGAGTTATCAGAAGTGACGATTGATTGGTCATTGCGGATTTTTTTTCCTTTTGGACATGCCTTGATTCCACATGAATCGAGCTCTTCTCATAGCTATGGTGGATAGTTGGCACTCCAGCCATAATACCTTTCATTTATCGATGGGTGAGATGACCATCACCCCCAAAGATGTGTATCGATTGTTGTGGATTCTCACTCGAGCTGAGCTTGTCTACTACGATTAGGTGTATGATGGGTCAACATGTAGACATTTATTTGGAGATGTGACCATTAGTGATGAGAGCATTCCATGGGATTCATTTGTCTCTTTTCCTATGCTTCTTTCTATTTTTAGGTATTGTGATCAATAGTTTCCTATTAGCAAATTAGAGAGGTCATAGAGTTTTTGTGGGTTAGGGTAGCATCCCGGAGGATATGATTGTGCAACCACGCCAATTCAACTAGGGTTCTTTTGTTTTAGCAAAGTTGTATCATGAGTTGCATCACATTGTATATCGACATGGTGAAGCTTTGTTTGATGATGCTATCTTATTACATCTCTGGACTTGGGAGCATATTCCTATCACTAGGCTTGTTGCAGCTCATGCTAGAGATCCTAGGTGGTCATTTTCTTACATTTATTAGGGTATTGTTGTCCAGTCTCATCTGGTAAAGGTTGATTATTGGTGTTGCATGTTAGATGATATTGATTGGGTCAGATGACAACCTTATATTGGATGTGAGGCCTGGAGAGAGTATGACATAGAGTTACCTTTTATGTTTATGCCTCGATGGATGATTGGTCATACTTCTTTGGTTATTGAGAGATTTTTTCTTTCATAGGGTACTTTGTTAATTCGGTCAAATATAGGGTATGCCATAGGGTTTGGATTTTTATGCCTAAGTATAGGTTGAGAGATCTTTGTGAGGTCCTCAAATTAATTTTCAGGTAGCTTGAGATGAGATCCTTGGTTTACCTCACTTGGCCTGGGATATGAGAGATCATATTGTCAATACAGGGATGATAGATGATTATGCTCAATGGTTTAGTCAGCATCCTTTCCCTCAAATTTACTAATCCTATAGAGCCTATTCCATATATCAATGATAGATCTGATGATGATGATGATGATGATGATGATGATGATGATGATGATGATGATGATGATGGGAAAGGGGGGAGAGGTGGGAGAGATAGGGGAAGGATAAGAGGCAATATTTGTGGTCGGATTGATAGGAAGGTTATTTCCTAGATACCTATCAAAGGTGGTGGTGTGAGGATGTGGGGTGGCGGAGTGAGGATGAGAGGAGGAGTTAGGGTGAGAGGAGGAGTTGCAAGAGCTATCCATCAGGTGAGGGTTATAGGTTGGGATTGACATAGAAGAGAAAAAGATGTATATTTTGTTATTTTCTAGGTTTATAGGAGCTGTGAGAGCTATCCATTAGGCAAGAGCTATCCATTTTTTTTGTATTTTTTTCATTTTATTTTGTATTTCTCACTTTTTTCATTTTTTTGGTTTATTATCAAGGCGTCTATTTGCTAGGTTTTCACCAAGATAACAATTTTTTTCAGGATCCATATTTAAATGTTTTTACTTCATGCTCAATTTTCCATTGTTTTTTATTTCTTCAAGAACTCTTTTTTCTATTTTTGGATTTCTTGCTTTCTAATTTTTTTTCTTTTCTCAGGATCAATTTATCAATATTTTTGGATTTCTTTAGGCTCACTTTTTATTGTAAAAAATCAATGTGATGCTATCTCATCTGATATTTTGATACTCTTTCCAACTTATACTCTTTCAACTACTTTAGGTATAAAACCTCTTTAAGTATATGCTATTAATAGGTTCTTTCAATTTTTCTCCATCACAATCAGCTAATTTGCATATCCTTGTTCTGAAGGAAGATGTAATGATGAAAGGTACTACCATTTTTCTTCCTATATTCCTTTTTCTTCTCTTTCCACCTAATTCTTAGGATTTTCTCTTAATACAAGGTCACCTACTTGAAACTCTCTTTTCTTGATGTGTTTTTTGTAGTTTCTTGACATTCTATTTTGATACATCTTTAGATGATCATATGTTTTTTTTTTACACTCATCAAGTAACTCTAACTCTTGGAGTCTTGTAACTCTATAATCCTCTTCTATTAACAACCCATGTAATGAAACCCATAAAGATGGGATCTCTACTTCTAGAGGTAATACTGCTTTGGCTCCATATACTAATGAGAAAGGTGTAGCTCATGTTGGTGTTCTTACACTTGTTTGATATGCCCAAAGAGTTTGATTTAGTTGAATATGATAATCTCTTCCTGAGTTATCCATTGTTCTTTTCAATATATTTAGGATGTTCTTATTATTATTTTTTCCTTGTCCATTTCCTTGTGGATAATAAATGGAAGATGGATGATGAATCATTTGAAATTTTTCGCACAACTCATTTAGGTATTTATTCTTGAATTTCTTGGCATTGTCTATTATTATGGCCTGAGGAATACCATATCTACAAATTATAAGGTTCAAAATGAACATTGAAATTTGTTTTCCCATTGCAGTAGACAAAGGCACAACTTCGACCCATTTGGTGAAATGCTATGTTGTAGTGATTATGAACTTATGACCATTAGATGATGGTGGATAAATCATCCTGATTAAATCTGACCCCCATTGATAAAAGGGCCAAGGAGTGGTCATTGGATGTAGTTCATGTGCTGGCACATGAATCAAATTTCCATGGTATTAACATTTTGGCATATCTTGGCAAAATGACATCCATCTTTTTCCATGGAGGGCCAATAGTACCCCATCCTTAGAAGTTTCTTAGCTAAGGTCAACTCATTCTAATGTGATCCACATATTCCCTCATAGACTTCTTACAAATCTAATTTCTATTTTGCCTCATCTAGGCACCTAAGAAGCATTTCGTCAAGACTCTTACGATACAATGTGTCTGACACCGGGGTATAACAAGAAGCTTTTCTTATAAAGTTTCTTCTTTGGTTTTGGGTTTGGTCCAAGGGTAAGGTTTGGTCTTTAAAATAAGTATAAATAGACCCATACCAAAGATTCATGTCCAATGAATAGGAAAATGATTTAGGAATTAGGTAGGTCAAATACAGGTTATTCCAACTCTTCTACCAAGAATTCATATCTCGCCCTTTGATCTGGCATCTGTAAGAGTGAAGCTAATGTCATCATGGCATCTACTGCTTTGTTCTTTTCTCTTAGTACTTGTTCAAATGTGATCAAAACAAAGTACTTATTTAGATCATCTATTATCTTTTTATAGGGCATCAAATTGTCATCTCTTGTTTGGTACTCATCATCAATTTGATTTATGACTGGTTGTGAATCACCATAGACTTTTAATTTTGTCACTTTCCATTCTAAATCCAATTTAATGCCTATGACAAGTTCTTCATATTCAAAAATATTGTTAGTGCATGGAAAAAGAAGCTTGTATGATTTTGGAATTGTGGATCCTTGAGGTGTGATCAATAATATCCTTTCTCCTGGGCCATGTTGGGTGTAAGAACCATCAAAATAGAGTTTCCATGTTTTTGCTTCAATGTTTATGATTTTTGCATCTTGGAATTCCACTTGAATAGGGTGTTCATCTCTCAATAATTCTTATTCCATTTGATTTTCTATGACTTGGTCTTTTATCACCTTTCTATCCCTATATTCTATGTTAGATTCACTTAATTTATCATGACCCATTTAGCCAATCTTCCTGTTAAGGTTGTTTTTCTCAATAGATACTTCAACAGATCAATCTTAGCTATGAGTTTGATTTTTTGTGCCAACATATAATTTCATAGATTTTTTGAAAAAAAAACTACCTCAAAACATTCTCTTTCTATGAAACTATAATTCAACTCATATTTTACTAAAGTCCTTATGTAGTAGATTTCCTTTTCTTTTCCATTCTCATCCTCTTGAGCCAATAGTGCACGTAAGGAATGATCTGTCGATAAGATACACAATATCAAAGGCTTTCCTCTTATTGGTGACATCAATATTGGTGGATTCATGAGGTATTTCTTGAGGAGTGAAAAATATTCTTCACATTTATCACCCCATTTAAATACTACGTCCTTGTGAAGGAGTTGAGTAAAAGAATGACACTTTTCTGCTAGTTGGGAAATGAACCTTCTTATGGATTGGCACCTTCCTTGGATAGATCTCATTTATCTCATGTTTCTTTCTACCCCCATCTCCATTATTTCTTTGACTTTTTTGGAGTCTACCTTGATACCTTTTTCCAAAACTATATACCCAAGTAGTTTTCTAGATTGTACCCCAAAGGCACACTTTTTTGGATTTGATCTCACTTTGAATTGTTCAAGCCTTGTGAAAAATTTCTCTAAGATTGGCCAGTGTTCTTTTCTTGAATGATATTTTTTTTGGATATCATCCACATAATCCTCTAATAATTTGTGCATTATGTCATGGAATATAGTGGTCATAGCTCTTTGGTATGTTGAACCGTCTTTTTTAAGACCAAAGGGCATAACATTCCAACAAAATGTTCTCCAAGTACATGTAAAAGTTGTCTTATCTTGACCTTCAGGAGCAATTTTATTTGATTGTACCTTCTAAATCCATCCATAAGAGAAAACATAGAGTGACCCATTGTCAAATCTATTATAATGTTTATGCTTGGTAAGGGGAAATCATCTTTTGGGCATGTTGGATTAAGATCTCTAAAATCCATGTCAATTTTTATTGATTTATCTAGTTTTGAAATAGATACAATGTTGGAGATCCACTCAGCATAATCAATAGCTCTAATAAAACCCACTTTTAATAACTTCTCAAATTCAACTTTGACAAGTAGCACAATATGTGGGTGCATTTTCCTCAACTTTTTCTTGATGAGATTAATTCCTCGTTTGATGTTCAAATGATACATAATTAGATTTGTGTCCAATATGGGAATATCATCATAAGACTAGGAAAATTTTATTTTCCTTTCTTTTTAAAACCCCACAAATTCTTCTCTTTCCTCTTTTGACAATGAAGTTGCAAGATGTATAATTTTAGGCTCAGATTTTGTCCTAATGTTGATATATTATGTTGGCTCAATCAAGATAGGTGATCTTTCTTCATAATGTTCAGGCAAAGTGTCCAATCCCTCTTCCTTAGGTGCCAAAATTGGGTTTTCACCTTTGGAAACATCTTTTATTTTTACTTTTTCCTGGTCTAGTACTGCCACATTGTGGTTTTCACCACTAGACTCTTTCATTCTTTTAGTTTTTTCTATTATTTCTCAACTAAGAGATTGAATACTACTTTCCCTCATCATTTATCCTTGATATATTTTGTTGATAGAAGAGGGTTCAACTACATTTAGGTATAAGGCCAAGTAATTATCATTTCTAAATGTGGGAATGTCATTTGGCACTATGGAATCCCATTCAATGAGTTCCGGCTATACAAGAGATAAAGTATCATTGGCTAGGTTCGAGTTGGCAGAGTTTAGGGACATGACTTCATTTGAGGGTTTGTACATTATATCTCTTAAGTCTATGACATGCACTTTTTCTATGTGTTCCATAGAACTTAGATCAAAATTTCCCTCACTAGAGTCCTCTTGGGTTTCTTGAGGATAAAAATCGCATGGGTTAAACCTATCACTAGATTCTTCCATCACTGGTAACCTTGAGGGTACATAGGGTTCCCCTATCTGTTGAGATATTTCTTCTTCTCAACCTTAAGTAGGCTCTTGAGTAGAAACTAACCCTTGATTAGAGCTTGAATCTTGATTTGAAGTTAACTCTTGATTTGACTCTTGTCTTTTAGCTGAATTATACATAGGAGCATAAGTATGGATAACATCCACCTCGTTATCTTGAAAAGATTCACTACATAAATAATCTCATTCCCATTCATTATAATCCTCATCACTTTGGGAATTTAATTTTCTTGTAGAATTGGGGATGATTCTTTTTAGTATATCCTGGTTCAAGATATCTTAACCCTGATTTTTCTTTGCTATCTCTCCAAGCCCTTTCTATAGGCTCCATAAATCCTTTATTTCTATTTCCCAAGGGTCTTATTCCTTTGTATCCCATCTTTTACATCATTTTGAAACCTTTTCCATATTGGTGAGTTGGAATTCTATAGTTTTGAATCCTTTTTTCATTTTAATTTGATTCTTCCTCCTCTTTATAGAACCACTTTAGCATTTCATTGTCATCTTCTTCCATAGGTGAATAAGTGCTAGCTCTTACAAAATGATCATTATATTTTTGGGGTGGATTAGAGCTAGAGGGTATACCATGAGACCTATGGGAAAGTGGAAAATCCATCATTGGTAAGTAGTATTCCCCTACACCATTTGTATTGATTTTAAAAATTCTTCATCATTGTGTCCATCTTTTGATAATGGATTTCTTTATATTTTACTTGAGAATATTTTGAATTATCCTCTTCTTATTTTCTATTCCCAACTAACTTTATTATTTCCTTTAATTGATGTAGCTAAGTTAGTTTTGTCTTAATTCTCTTTAACAAGGGTATCTTCTTCCTCCATCTTTCCTTTTCCTTTTTATAAGGAAACATCCTTTGAACTTTGACCTTGACTCATTTGTCTTGATGTGGTGCATTCAGTATTGTAAGGAACCAATGAGTCATTTAGAGGTTTGACATTATTGCAATATTGAAATGGATTCAAATCTCCACTCGCCATAATTTCTTGACCCATGTAAGGAAACTTTAAACATTGATGGTATGTTGAATGTACCACTTGCATCTCATGTATCCATGGTCTCCCCAACAAAATATTATAGATTAATTTCAAATCAAGAACTTAAAAAACTATTTCCTTTTGGATAGCACCAACTTGAATAGGAAGAACTATTATCCCTTTGGAGGACCTTTCTTCATCATCATAATATTTTATAGTCATCTTTCTTTTAGGATCAATGGGTTATTCATAATATCCTAAATATTTGACAAGATTAAAGGTGCAAATATTTAGATCATCTCCTCCATCAATGATTACCCTTTTGACATGACTTTTTATGTATCAAGACTTCAATATGAAATGGGAGATTTTGGGGATGATTCAAAGACATGTCGACTTGTTCAAAAAAAGATAGGAAATGTGGTGCAATAAGGTGTCCAACCATATTCTAAAATCTATCAACATCTAAATTAAGTGGAACATTGGTCTCAACAAGAATCTTTTCCAATATTTTTGTGGATTGGTGAAATTTTTAACAACTCCAGGATTAAAATTTGTGCGGGATTTCTTTGGAGTTGATCCACAAGATTGTATTTCTTTGAGGATGATGATATTTGACTTGGTATAAAAAATTTAGGGGTAACCCCTTGCAAGGTGATTTTGGATGCTTGCCCCCTAGTCACAACATTAGAGGTGTCTTCTTGTTATTTCTCTTTCACCACTATGACATTGATGGTATTTTCATAGCCCATCAAAGAATTTATAGTATTGTAATAGGTATGGGGAAAATTAACTTTTTCATTCCCCCTTTTGTTGGTTTGATTTGAGTTTGAGGTTTTACCTTTCTCATGATTTAAGAAAGGGGTTTTGAATGTCGTATGATCTTCATTGTTTTGGGAAGCCTCAACTTTGATCGTTCCATCATCTATCAAATCTTGAACCAAGTGTTTGAGTTTCATACACTCATTGATCTTATGCCCTTTATTTCGATGGTATTCACAATGATGGGCATCGTTCCACTAGGATGGTTTAACTTGTGGTTTGTAGGGTCTTGATTCTAGAAAAATGATGATTTTATTGGCAACAACGGTCCTTAAATAATTCTCCAAAGGTTCTCCCAAGAATGTGAACTTTCTCCTTTGAGTTGGGTTAAATAAAGTCCTTGGTTTATTCACACCTTGGTTATTGAAAGAGTTGTTATTATTATTAAAAGGGGTCTTAGGTGTTTGATTGACATTATTATTTTGATTGGACCCACTTGATAAATTAAAATGGGTAGCTTTAAGGTTATTGGCTTCTACAACCCCATCATTTACAAGGTTTTTGTTGGTGTTATTTGACCAAAACCTTGATTTTTCATTGTTGTTATTAGCACCCCTATTATTATTATTAAAATTATTATTTGTGTTAGGAAAGCCTTTCTTTTATTTGAAAATATTGATTTCTCCTTTCTTTACTAACGCTTCTTAAATCTTTATCCAATTTTCAATAATTTTCTCAAATGTTGGGGGACATTGAAGTTGTAATCAATAATTCATTTCCATGTTCAATTTATTCACAAAAATCTCCATTTTCTCCTTCCCAGGTATGCTTCTTGGATATCTTGCAAAAACCATTCTCCATCTTTGGAGGAAGCTTAGAAAAAGTTCACCATATTTTTATTTAGTATCACATAGGTTTAACATGGTGATTACATACTCAATATTTTAAGATTAATGAGTCACAAACTTGGAGGCCAATTCTTCAAAAAAAATTATTTTTGGGATTAATTTTGAAAACCATTCCATAGCTTTCCCTCCAAGGCTTCTTGGGAATAATCTCATTAGGTAAGTGGTGTCATCCATGAACTCAATTCTTAGAGCACTAAACTCTCTCAAGTGGTCTTGTGGATCATATTTACCCATGTATTTGTCATATCTTGGAAAGACCACATTGGGAGGAAAAGGCACCATGATCAAATTTCTATCAAAAGAAAAAGGACATAAGGCTTTAATTGAAAATGGTTTGGGTTTGACCACCTTTTTCATGCTATCAATTTGAGCTTGGAATAACTTGAGTTGTTTATTCATGACTCCTAATGGATTATCTTCTTCCTCATCCTTCTTCAAGGTCGATGTGTCATATTCATGTGGAAGTTTAACTCCTAATTGAGATAAATTGATAAAATATCTTTCTTTATCCCTTTCTAGAAGTTTTTCCATGACTTCAAGGAATATTGGATCTTAGGCTGCTCTATTAGACCTCTCTTTGGTTTTTTATTCATGTCTTCTATTTCTTTGATGATTCTCATTTTCATTTTCATGGTTTTTCCCTTGGTTAAAATCATAGAAATTATTATTTCCCACCATAGGATTAACTCTGTCTTCAAATAGATTGGGAGTTCTTTATTCTTAACTCTGTCTTCAAATGGGGATTGGAAGGTGAATTCTACGTAGGGAATCTCTTGAATAATGTACATGTCATCTTCTTGAATATATATTTTCAAGAGATTAGATCTAATAAAAATCAGCATTAACAAAAGTTGAGTCAATTGAAATCTTTCCTTCTTGGTGATCATTCTTTTGAATTAGTAATATTTTTAAAAGATTAATTGAATTATAATGGATGTTTCTTCCTTGTAACATGTATTATCAAATTCATAAAACTCAATAATGATTTTCTTTAATATTGACCTCTCAACACAAAGTTTTGAATATGTGAGAATGTTTTCACGGGTCTTCCACAAGAAATCACTTCGAGCAATCTACCTAAAGTCAGTTTTGGCTTTTAAAAATGGCTCTAATGAGTTAGGCTTGCTAATTTATAAATTATCTAGTATGGAGTCTATTCAAAATAAAATAAAGTTTCATCCCCCATTATTGGGGCCTCCCAACACTGGTATGTTGGATTTTTGCGCAATCCCGAAGGACTACTCAAGAAAGTTTGAATCTTGATCTTCCTTTGTCACTCACCCCATTAAGGATGGATGCATTTTATTTTATAGTGGTTTGGATTATTGCACCAAAATAAATTGTATCCCACTTTGGGTTGTCCCTCTAATCAGCCTCATTAAGGCATGTTCTCAGGAGGCAAGCCCACTAGATCTCTAACATGTTCATGAAAGAAATGAAAAAGTAGGTTTGGGAATTTGATTCACCAAAGGTGAAGAGAATATCCCTATTACTTTCCACTTTCAAACATAATTAACATGGTTAAATTTCTAAGCCTCTTTTAATCTAAGGGAATTTGAGTACTTATAGCTTTCAAATTCACCTAAACGGTGAAGAGCATAATCACCTAACACTCTCTTCCAAAAACAATTAGGCTTTATTTAGTGTTTTTCCATTCCTTGACCTTTTATTATAATTGAAGAAATTTATAGGTTTGACATTTTGATTGACTAAAATAAGTCTCTAATCATGCTAGATTTAGATCAAATTGCCACAATTTAAGCAAATGCATAAGATTTTAGGCATACCTTTTCAAAGCTAGCAAAGCTAGGGGCATTTTTTATTTCATTTTATGCATTTTATACTCACCTAGTGGCGATTGTTCTAGCTCCTTAGAATCTTCTTCTCAAAAACATTAGTTTAACACAATTCAAGGCAAATGTTAAGAAATCAAAGAAAATCAAATTTTCATTCCTTCCTCAAATTGATTAAAATTTATGAATCCTAAGGAACAAAAATCCAATTAAGAGATGCAAATTTAGATTTATAAGCTTGAATTACTTGCATATACCTCTCATAGGCTTCTCCTTCTTTCTTGGAATCTTCTAGAAAATTGTTCAAGTGAATTAGCTTCTCATTTTTCAATCTCCTTCTTGTTTTCTTATCCTCTCTGTTGGATCTGGACTTTGGTTTTCAGACTTTTTTATGTCCTGTCATCTGCAAAATACAAAAAAATTGTCATTCAACTTACAGAATTTAAATTTTACAATAACCAGTAATATGCGCTACAAAAACTATTGTATGTGTCATTATGTCTACCATACGCATTGCAAAATTATTATAAGCGCTATTTAAATATTTCTATGCGCTACTTAATCTTTTAAATACTAAAAATTAAATCCAAGAAAGTGTCATTTAAAAGATGAAAAATCTTGTAAGCACTGAAATAGTGCTTGTACGCGTTGTGAGATTAGGATATATGCACTGAGAGAATGTAATGTAGAAGATAGACAATATTATTACCCACTAACACTTTGTTTAAATGTGTTTAACTTTTGTGTAGAAGTGATGTTTGATTGTGTAAAGATCAAACTTTTCCTTGTACGCACGATTTTGCTACTTGTATGCACTATTTGACTTGCAAAACAAAGAGTTCGAACAAAAATTCATGCAAATTTATCAAATAAACATGAAATTTAGTTAGTAGAGGCATCTAGCCCCATGGTGGGCATCATTTTGTGTATGTATAATACATTCATGAAATTAGTTTCCTAAGATTCAATTCAAATTAAGCTAATTTAACCTTTAAACCTATTGAATTGAAATTACAAAGAAATAAACATCTCATGGATCTCTAATTAAAGAAGCTAATGAAATTCTCTCAGCTAGCATCCATTAGAGACAACTCTAAAATGAGAACCTAATGCTAAATGGTGAATTAAATTTCTATCTTTGCTCAATTATGCTAAAAATGCTTAAAACTATGCTTTCAAAATCAAATTGACTATAATAAGGATGCAATTACTAAATGAGAGTAGATCCTTTTCTGCGGATTTTTAGTCTCTATTTATAGATTTTACCAAGCTTAGGAGGTGGAGTAAGTTTAACCATGGTCAAGTTTGGGTCAAGCTAATGGTTTCAAATGGTGAGACAATTTAAATATTTTGTCCTCAAAGCTTGGGACAAAGAGACAAAATGAGTGGCTCGGATTCATTTTCAAGATGTGATTGGGAATCAATTTGGCTTTGATCCATGTGAGTTCAATTCTCAATTCCTATTGGTTGATTCAATTCCTTCCCATGTGGTAGGTGATAAATTTTAGGAATTAATTGATTTATTTAATTTTCTTAGCCATGTATATCCCTTGAGTGGGTTGGATTTGATCTAATTCAACTATATAATTCATTTGATTAATTGCATAATTAAATGATCCTTTTTATTTAATTAATCCTTTTTGGCTTTGATTTCACTTAATTTTTTATTTTTCCTTTGATTACTCACTTGAATTAACCTGACTATTTTAGGTGTCTACATTGATACCATGTTCATTTTCCATCTTATATCTAGCTCAAGAATTTAACCATTCTTCAAGAAAAACTCAACTTTGATACCAATTATTGAACACTTCCAGATGCTACGAGTGGGGTGAATCAACATGCATAGATAAACTTAACTTATTCTAGTATACATCTTGAGCAAGTATCTTTAAACCAACTAATCATTAGTGAAAGATATAGAAATGATCACATGTACATGTAAACACTAAATTTACATGAAAACCCTAATATGGGAAAAACAATTGTGAGCATATATTAACTATATGAATAACTATTTAAAATGTTTATTATAGACACATTGTCATGTAAGAAAATCACTCCCTAATGTATTATTCTACAAACTAAAACTCACTACCTTAGTGCTAAACTAGATCTACACAAGCTACCAAATGAAAGTACTATGTTCTAGAAAGTATAAAGAATTGATAAAAAGTTATAGAATCTCTAAATAACCATTTGTATATATTCGGTCAACTTTTATTTCCTCAACCTCTACTCTTCTTTATTCACATTAATCTACCTTCACATTTGATCCTTAAATTATTCACACCATGTCGACACTCAATTCATCCTTTCACACTCATATATATAATATGTTGATCATCAGAAATTCAACTAGGCTAGCTACAGAAAGATAAACAATGTTTTTTTACAAATCAATCATAATGAGAAAATATAGTCTACCCAATGAGAAAAAGGGGACCCAAATCCTTCATAACATGACTTCCATAAATTAACTCATCAAAGCATAAGAATTTCAACCATGTATAAGAATGAACCCGAAAGAAATGCGTACAATAACATTATAGTACACTAGCAAGTTAGGACAAAATGACTCTTCACTGGATATGATATCATGTGAAGCATAACACACCACTATAGAGCCAAGTTCACTCACTTAACCTTTCATCCAATTCATAATTATACTAATAAGTCATAAATTATCTCAACAAAATTTGTTAAGTTATCTAAGAACCAACATAAAAAGCAATATCACACTCTAAACTACATATTTTCACTTGAAATTTGCTACAGTGGCTCCAATAGTCTTTCTTTCTCTCTCTAAAAATTTTAAATTTGTGGCCTAAACAATGTAGCTTCCTATGGATGGGGCCTTTACAATGTCGCCCATTGTGGGCTTGTTGGGTGTTGGTGTTTCCTATGGCTTTCTAATGGGTAAATCATCTACTACCACCTTTAGAACTCTATTCTCATCCTCCTCAAATGTTGTTCCTATTATACACTAAGTTTGCACCCTTGTTTCAAGCTCTCGTAGTCTTGATAACCTAGTATAACATGGGAATCATCTCCAAGTGTGGGACCTATGCTAACTGAGATGAGACCTCCAGGTTCTAGGCTGGTTCCTCTTGGATAATCACCTTAATTTGCTTCTTGACATGAAAGTAAAACTTTGAGGGGAAAGGGATAGAAGGAATGCTTGAAAGGGAAATGACTTGAAATAAAACTACCTACTAGGTGATACACCAAAATGAAGGTATGAATTGCACCATAAAAGATGGATTCAATGAACAAACTTAGGTCTAGGAGATCACAACTCACTGAATAGGCTTGCATAAATATTTCATAGAAGGGTCTACAAAAAGAGGGTGTTCAAGGAAAGAGAGAGATTCTTTCACAAACAATAACACTCCTAGGATTAGACAACAACCTATGACCTGCAAACAAACATTCACCTCTGCAACTAGGTATAGGAATGAGACAAGATTGTTAAGGGGTTGTAGTATACCCACAAAAGCATTCACATCAAATCATCCACAAGAATACACATGAATTGCAGAAAGAAAGGAGGATCAAGAACCCTAAGATATCACTAAAAAACATGTAAATACTAAATTCATTAAGAGATAACTCAAACAAGAAGCATAGGGACATGAAGAATGTCACAAAATACCTTACAATATCTGAATAATCAATGGGATTTTACCACTATAGAAGCCAGAGGGAAAAAATAATACCATAAATGACTCTTAAGAAAGGTAAACTTCCTTTTTACAATTTTCCAACTCCTCCCTCTAAAAAGCTCCAAAATTTAATATATACATCTCCTATTTTTGCACATAAGCAGGAGTCAAAACCTAACTAGGGTTACATAGATTTTCAATAGAATAATAACTAACCCTAACTCTGTCAAATCTAAACATAAATGCATCTCTACAATATCATGGCTGACTAGATGTGTGTGTGCCCATCCCTGTACTGCATCCACCCACAGACAAGAAACCTTGCTCCATCAACCTTCTTGCATAAAGTCTCACCTTGAATGCTCAAAATGGTACTTCTCAAGGACAAGAATCAACCCAAGATGGCTGCCCAGACCTCCCTCATCATCCCTTTCAACTGCAAATGTCCTGGAAACATAAATTCTTTAGCTACCTTTGCAACCGCAGCTTGTTGAATCAAACACTGGCAAAAAACCCTCTTAGAAATATTTAAATTTGAATAATAACGGCTACCAGGTCTAGATTTAAAACATAGTTGTTGATATCTAATATCTCTCGGTAGATGAATGGCCCAGATCATCTTGACAATAGTTGCAAAACCCTTTGAAATGTCAATGTCCATATCAACAATATGAGGACCAATGAAAATTTAGCAGGTCAACACACCTGTCATTTGGACCCACTGATAGTTGAAGCGCTGAGCCAGGATGAAGATCAATGGCTATCGCAAGATCGCAAGCCTTTGACAGACCCTATGTGAACTCATGACAATCATTGGATCTAGCTTAACTAGGACCCACAGATACTGAGAACGCCAAACATCTAGAAAATATGTGACTGAGGAAAGGGTAACTGTTTGCTAAGTCATTGACCATTTGGGACCAAACCGCCAGGATTAAGAGATTACATGAACAACATATTCGCCCATTCACCGAAAGAAATACTTAGCCATGGTTAGGTCTGGAGAACACGCGAATGCTGCAGTCACTGAATCAGGGAAAGGATTGGTAACTTCGGGGTTACATTGAGCGAACAAGTGAACACAAGCATTCGTTGAATCATCGAAAGAAAAGATAACCTCGGGTTGAATTGAGAGATTGCCCGACTAAAGCCTTAGTCACTAGATCGCTGAATAGAAAGAGGAACATGCCACTGACTGGGAGATAAAAGGCATTCACATAGTCAAGAAATGAAAGGAATATTCCACCAGGGATAAGGAGAACTCATGACTGAAAGGAAAGAATAAAGCACACATGCTAAAATGAGAACCTAAGTGGCTGATAAAGTAACTGAAAAATAGAACCTGGCTTAGGGTTTTCTAGGGTTTTTTGGGTATAACGGCTAGATTTTCAAATTTAAACTTGTAGACCAGGGACTTGGGATAAATTACAGAGGCCAGAAGGAAGGACATAAGGCCATGAAAATTTTAGGGATGCTCAGCAGGATAAAAATGCAAACCAGGGGATAGAACTTAGCCAAATTTTCATGGAGCAGGAAAATTTGGGTAACGTTTTGGTGATTTCTGCTAGATGCCAGCCTGCTAGACATTGAAACCAGTAGCCTTGAAGCAATCCATTGGGCATGGGGTCATCTTAGGAACACAAAACTTTGACAGGGAGACAAGACTGACACTAGAAAGACAAACTTGTGCACGAGCACTTCTTGGAAAGCAGGAAAACTAACCTAGAAAATAGGAAGAAAGTAGGAAAACATATTTACAAGAATTTATGAAGAGGGATTAACCTCAAAGTAGGGCTTCAAGTGGAATCCATTGACTGATATAGGCAAGGCATCTCCTCCAAGAGTTGATAGCTGAAAAGCATTGGGCCCCCTGCATTCTGTTATAACAAATGGTTAGTGAGCTTCCCTCCAACTCTTGAGGAGGGCTACTAGCCTTGATGCTAGTGTGTTGTTTATTTCTTGTATTTTGTTTTTAGCACCACCTATGTTTGTGTGTTTTTAATAAGTTTTTGATGGAATCTAATTTTAAACTCCAAAACCCCTATTTTTTTATTGTTCTATTTGAAGCCTTTTGGTTGTGGTTGTGTAGGGGTCATCCCCATTGTTAGGATGTTGATTTTAATCAAAAACATATTTGTACTTAGGGAATAAACTAGTATTAAATATCTAAAATAGAACATTTCATGTATGTTAGAAACATGTCGACCAAATCACATATCTTGAGATGATAATTTAGATCAATGTGGAGAATTATTCAAGCATATGCTGACTATTCCTAAGATCCATCGTATTTGTCAGAAAATAGCACAACACAAATTATTCCTCTAAATTATTGTGGACTTGAATAAATGATGATACAACATTCACAAATCATGTGTTACAATACAAAAACCACAAGCCAACAAAGTCTAATGTAGAAGAATGTAAAGCATTCTCCCATAAGGCCTTCAAAGTTGCTTTTCTACATATTCTAGGTTTCTATTTTTTGGATACAACTTATATACTACCATTTTATCATCACCAATCATCAAATTAACCATTCAAGCTTCAAATACTATTTCATGCATATCAAAATTAAAATACTCTTCAACGCATATCAAACTTAAAATACTCTTTCCTACACATTATACTTAAACTCTTTCTTGCATAGCATATTTCGAATACTCTTTTCTAAATATTAGACTTCAAATACTCTTCATCGGGTTGACATTAATGCACAAGAATTACTGACATCAATGAAAAAATTGAAGACATAATTCTAAAAAACATCATATCACATACTGATAATAGCCTAAAAAGAACCTATGGCTTCACCAAAGATAAGCAACACTCTTAGTAAACAACGTAGTAATAAGAAGCATGCCCATGAAAAATGAAACCCTAATAGAATAAGAAACATGACAAAGTGATGCACCAATAGTAGACATAGAGGAACCATGACTCCCTATGACAAATGGTAAATGGAAGGGAGTAGGTGTGGGATGCTCATTTCAAAAATAATTTTGAAAAAAAATGGTGTATTAAGACCAAGGTAAGAAACTCTCCCTTGTTGACATAGTAGAGAGTGACCTTGTGAAGTTTGAAACTTGATTTTTGGCTCTACAAGAAAAATATCCCACCTTTTCACCAAGGGTTATTCCCTTAAAATAATTGGCATGCTAACACATGGTTAATAAACTCTCCATTGTTAACATGATAGAGGAAAATCTTTTGGCCTTATAATGGGCTTTATAAGGCTAATTTGGAATGGGAGAAGCGTGAAGATGGTCAGATCAAGATCAACTTTTATGGAGCATTCTAGGGAAGTCTGGGGCCATTAGGGGTTAGGTGTGTAGCTAGAGATGCTATGAGCAACATAGTGGTGATTCAGTCTAAACACTTGTGAATGGCACAAATAATGAAGTGCAGGCCCAAGAGTCCCTCCTAGAAGCGGAGATGGCTAATCGACTCAAAATAGATCAATTGCATATTGAAGATGATTCACAAATTATTGTGAACACCATTTTCAATGGATAGTAACAAGTTTGGAAAATATATAAAATTATTACAATTATTCAAAAAAAGTTGATGTCATTTTGCAATTTTAGAATATCATGTGCATATAGAGAAGGAAAGTCCTTTGTGAATTCACTTTCCAATTTGGTGGTGAGTATGTCTTTATGAAATGTATACTTTTTGAGCATAGTAACAAGAATCATCCAGAAATCGTGTGAATCGCCAGTTTGGCAATTCAATTCGGGCTTCCCAAATTTTTTTGAATCATTGAACCAGATCGGTGATTTCATCGCCATGAATCGCATGAATTTCTAATTTAGAGATTCATCCAAAAAAATTCCAAAATTACCTGCATTAATTGTGAAAAATTGGCCCGCACGACTTGATAAAAAGTCAAGTCAAATTTTTTTAAAAACACATCTTTTTTAATGTTTTTTTTTCCTTCTTTGATCATTTTGGAGGAGATTGATTCAAAATCAGAGTGTCTCATTGAGGTTGTGGATCTGGTCTTCACTGAGGTAGACCATGAGTGGGTTGACCAAGTAGATAGAGAGGCTAAGGTTGTGGCCATGGTATAGGAGGCAACTAGAGCACATTCAGGCATTGGCAGATGCACATGCGCACACATAGACACATGCCCTAGTGATGTTGTTCATGAGCCCATCTTACATGCAGGGGATATGGCTCAGTAGTCCTATAGGACCTACCTTAGATGCCTTTGTAGAAGGCAGATGAGATACTTAGAGGTTGCGACGGAGCTTGAAGATGATGATGAGGCTTGAGCTAGAGCCTTGTTTTTTTTATTTTGTTTACATATACTGATAGACATATGTTTCATGGATATTCATCTTACATACATTCTATTATTTAACTCATTATGATCCTATGATTTCTATTTACGTCAACTACAATTTACATTTTATGTGTAACATGTGTGATGAATTTATCATTTATGTTCCTTGTTTATGTATGTTATCTTCGATTTCATGATGTTATAGTGTTTTTAAGTTATATTCAATAAAGGGTGCATGAAATAAGTTTTAAATTATTAAAATCTCTAAATTTCAAGGATTTTTTAAATTTTCCAATTTGTGGCCAATTCAATTTGGCCTTGTCGATTCTAATCTGATTCTGATTCTCATTAATTTGATTTTGAGTGATGACGTATCTCCCAAGTTGGGTAAATGTTTTGGCATACCTTGGGGTGGCAGTGGGGATGAAAATTTGAGTTGAGTGCATTTATAGGCTCGATTACAAAAGATATGGGATGATGCAAAGTACATGAATTGAATGTACACTACCCATCATTTGGATTTACAAAAATAGGAGAATTGAATAGTATTTTTGAATTTGTTTTTGTGGAGGTGGTCAAGCATCGAGAAGGTACAAGTGGAGATGGAAGAAAACTTCAATTTGAAGGAAACAAAGTATCAAATTTCATTTTGGGAAAGGATTTCAAATGAGTGGTTAAAGATCATATTTACAAATGATGATCTCTTATTCATGGTCATGGTGATAGCATTACTAGTAATTGAGTATCAATACAGATGCCACACCAATACAGATATCTCTTAAATATTTTGTGCATGGGGATTAGAAGTGGGTGGTGTGGAGGAGGTCAAAAGATTTTTGAAAAGGTGTGTAAAGCTAGAATGAAGGGTAGGTTTGGATACCCTTCTACAATATCCTAAACAAGGTAAGGGCTTTGTCAAATAAATTGGTGATTAAGTTCATATTTTGGGTAACCTTAGCCACATCCACCCTTTTATCTTGTGACTGTTAGGAGAAAATAGAGAAGGGATAAGGGTAGAAGAAAGGAGAATGTGGGAAGTTATGTGTGATAACATTACTGATTAGGAGTTAGTTATATAGTCTAGGTTGAGGAAGGATGGATTCGACAAGGAAACCCTCAAATTCAAATTGGCCAACTATTAGAAGGGGAAGGTATAGCCAACAAAGTGAACTAGGTACCTAATGGGAAAGGGAATGGTAAAAATAGAGGATCAAGAAGGGCTTGAGGTCAATGGCATGGAAGGGGTTTGAGGTGCGAGAAACAACACAACACTAGATCATGGTTGTAGGAGATGCAATGTTGCTCGAGGAAGAAAAAGAGGAGAGGAATGTCTAAAGAAGATGGTGGATGGGCCTCAGTTTGAATTTTTTCATCCATGTCTATGTGATGTTTTTTCTCCTTCTCATTGTGATATAGACAAAATATTTTTGTGTGGCATACGGATGGATGCCCTAGGTACTGTAATTTTGAGTCGAAAGGGGGTTGTAGTTTTTTTTACAATTCATATACCATGCAATTTATTTGTAACTCAATGAAATATATATGCATGGATGTATAGTTGTAGGGACAATAGTTGGGTTTTGATATAAAAAAATATGTCAAGTTACAAGGGTGGTAACTATCTTTGGAAAGAGGATGTTTTGATTGATACTTTATATGAAGATTTGCAATATTATTAATAAAAATAAGAACATTTACTAAGAAAAATAAAGATAGAGAGAAATATTTTTAGCTTTGAATCTTGGTTGTTGGTTCTATAAGAAAGAAGCCCCACCTTTTCACCAAAGGGCTTCCCCTATTTGTGTTGACAATGTTTTCAAATGTAACAAGGATTTTGAATGGGCTATAACTCTTAAACAATGTGAGGTTACTTAGTAATTTGGTATGTCATTAGCATTATTTTTCATGACCCAATATCTCTTTGTATCCATCTAGCTACCTTAAGGAGGATGTTATTGTAAAAATATTTCTTCTTACATTTTTTTTCTAGACAATCTTTCTTTTGGATGTTATCTTGTAGGGATAAGTTTTCTTAGGTGAAAATTCTTGAGTGGATTTTCATGCCTATCTTATAGATAGAAATTGATATTCAAGTTAGCTCATCTCTTTCTATATATTTATACTTCTTTCATAAATAAATTATTGTATTTACTTAGAAGACCTATTTTAGATTTGTCTCATAAGCTACTAGTTCATAGTGGATATATAATACCTTTATTATTATATTATTAAATATTGTAGCTATAGATCCTTGGCACAAGACCTCTTTAATGTGTCCTATTTGGTGATCAAGAAAATTGTTGATTAAGTGGATTACACTTCTAAATATTGCACCTTGCAATCCAAATTCACATATGGGAATATCTAAGGTATCTTTCCTATCTCATAGAAACATTTGAATTAGGTTGGAACCTCTATCTTAATATTGTATTGAATATTAACTTACTAGGAAAGAGCTAATAATCTGATATATGTTAGCTTTTAAATGAGGATTCACTATTGATGAAGTCAAAGTTAGGGGGTCTTATCAAACTATCTTTGCATATTTTACATATTGTGACACCAACAAAAACATATTTGAAACAAAAAAAAATTGAAACTTATCTTTAATACAAAAATCTTCAAGGACAATTATATATTTGGAGGATTTCACCATAATATCTTGTTCAAAAATTTTACATAGTGTCAATGGGCCCTAAAAATGTCTAGGTGGACTTCATTGGTTGGTAGCTCATAGGCTTCGTGCCTCGCTGGGCTGCCTTGCAAGTCTGAAAACCTCCAACAACAAAAAAAAAAATTTACATAGTTTCTAGGCACTTTATGCCTAAAGTCCTCAAACCTTCTTGTCTTCACTTTTTATTTCAAATATGATTTTTAATTTTATTCTACATCTCATATGGATTCCTTGATCACCACCAACACATTCTCAAAAAAAAATTATCCTTTCCTATTGCTCTCATATTTGCAAGTTGATTTCTTGTGCTCTTCCTTTTGCAATCCTTTGGAGCAACCTGCAAGTTCTTTTCTCAAAACTTCCTAATATAAATTTTTGTATATTATCTTGATTGAATGTTTCTTTCTAGATATATTATAACCCCTATAAGGCACCCAAATTTTCTCTTTCATTTCCCTCAACTTGACCTTTGAAATTCCTTCAAAAAGAATGCAATAAAAACATAGTTTTTCTTCCAAAATGTGTTGTTTCTTCATCATTCCAAACACATTTTTGTTGTAGATGCCTCTAAAAAATGAATAAAATACTAAACCAAGTCATTCTTCTTTGGTAATTGAAGTTTCATTAAGTATTTTCTCAAAAATCATGATATTTTCCCTCCATTGTAGGCACCTAAAATGAAAGAATAAAATAAGAATGGAATACAAAAGGTCACTTGCCTTTGATAACTTTCATCGACATCCAAATTTAGTAAATTATATCATTTTCAATTTATAATATGACAAAAAATCCATTCAACCTTTGAAACCTTGAGATTATGCAATATAATACTTTCAAAATTACATTAAACACTATGTTCAAGTCTTATTTTTGAAATATAAACCAACTCTTGATTAAATGTAATATTGTATCCTTCTATACTCCAAACTATTCTCTTGAACCTTCAGCCTACACACAAAAGAACATATATTTTTTGGTGATGTAGGATTATTTGTGAGCCCAGATTCTCTTGCATCAACTAACAAATTCAATCATTGATCCATCCAATAGAAGGGAGAGCTAAAAATGTTTATGTTACTTCTATAAATTACATAATAAAGCATAATTCATTTGTGTAAGGGGTGAGAACTCAACTTCACTAAAAATAAATCAATGAGTGATAAATAAATGTAGAAAAAGGCTAGAAGCATATCAAGATTTTAAAAACACAATTATACACAACCTACAAAGCTATAGATATATTGAATTGAAGAAGAGACTAAATACTAAGACTAAACCTAGATCTTTTCTTAGATTAAAGGTTATTTAGATGAGAGTTGCAATCAAATACATACAATAAAAGAGGTAGTGGAATGAAAATAGTATATTTACTAATCTAAACTATACAATGTAAGCACGAAGGAGACTTTTGCATCTATATGCTAGACGCATTTAATTGTTAGGGCTTGTTTGGCAATCAATATGCCTATTCAAAATAAATTTGAGGGTTAAACTATATTCCAATCTCGATGACTAATTTCTATTTGTATATATATTATTCAAGCATGAGTCTCATCATGGCATGAGATTTGTGCCCATCAATAGAAACAATTTCAAAGGAACTTGATTTATCTTGATATAAAGGTAGCAAGGTTTTGTATGCACCCTAAAATGGTTGCCTAGACTTTGGGCCCCATTCTGCAATTCATCAATTTCTTGAATCAATGCTTGGCAGTTTTCAAATCAATTTTCCTTGATCAAATCCTAATTCTATCATTTATTTGATTATATTCCATGGATTAACCATTTTATCTTAAGTCTTTATTTAATTAAAAGGAATTCCCTCCCCTTTTATTAAATAAAAAGTCCTCACTTTCCTCTTATCCTAAGTTGCACAAATAAAACATTATTCCTATTTTATAAAAAGGGAAAAGGGAATTTTTGTCTCACATGGGGCACAAAATTCAGCTCTTATTTCTCATTGGAGGAGATTTGTGCACAAGGATTGATCCCTCTTCAAGCCCCACCCTTGATTAAATATTTTGCCTCTTAATCTCCATCGTCTGTTGTTTCTCATTTCCTATAAAAGAAGAGCTCTCTTCTCATTTTAGAATCCAACTTTTGAATACTAATCTTATGCTGCAGGATTTCTTGAAGATTTGGAGCTTGAAAGATCTTATTGCTTTAGTCTTCATTATTGCACCATAGCTTAGTTTCATTACATTTCTAGTTTAGCTTTCCTTTATGCTTTAGATTAACTCACATAGCTTAATTAGGAAGGTTTTCTAATACTTTCATTTACTTTCATAGCTTACTTGCATTATCATAGTAGCATAGTTGCATTGCATTTTCATTTAGATTCTGGAGGATATTGGCACTCTTGCCCTTGTCTTCATTGAATCTCCCATTGTGTGGTTGACTAGCAATGTCATATGCTTCATAGTTCTAGCTAAGAGCAATCCAAATATCCTTGCAACTCCATGCATAGGGAGCTCTAGGTCGCATTTTCAAGGTTTCCCATTCATGGATTCCCTTGGAAGTAATGACTTAGAGAAGTACATAATTTAAGTGTACATTTTTGGCACCCACCATGGGGCAGAACACTCTTGTTTTTTCCTTCTTTTCATGCATTTCCATCAATTTTTTGTCACTATTTAGCTTGTTGTTTCGGCTCTCTATTTTTTTGAGAGATTATCATACGACAGTTTACCAGAAACATACGACAATTTTTTGTATACCAGTGTGATACTTTACCAGTTAAAGTATTGTGTGCCCTTGAAGGATTTTGTTTCATTGTTGTATTGTTCTTTGTCACCTGCAGGTAGTGCGAAGTGTCACCTAGAAGGAAAATATCGCACCAGTATACTGTGAAGTATCGTGCGATTCTTCTGCTGACAAAACTATCACCCAGGCCTAGCAGTGAGTCATTTTTGGTTATTTTTTGACAAGTTTTGGTTTGTTAGCTTGATAGTTTTGATTTTCTATGTTAGGACAAGGTTCTATTTGCAGAATTATTTGATTTTGATGTGCTAACCATTGTGGGGCTAACAAGTTGTGCTTGTAGGTGTGTTCTCATTGCTTGAAACATTTGCTTAAAAGAATGCATGTCAAAGCTTCAAATGCACAAGGGCTACTAATTGTTTTTGCAGGGCTGCCCAAAGCATAAAAACCAATTAAGTTCTTGTTTATTGCTTTCTTTTTCAAGTGTGGCATATACTAGTTGTTTCCTTTAATAGGCACTTAATATCTTATTGTAGGAATCTTTTGGTGGGAGGAGAGTATGCTCTTCACCCTTGTGGTGAACCAAAAATCTTGACCCACTTTTAGATTTTGAAAACAAGAGGCTAAATGAACTTTTCTTGGTGTGTTTGGGAGAAATTTTTGAGCTACGAGAGTATGCTCTTCACCCTTAAGGTGAACCAGAAATCTTGACCCTCAAGAATTGATCCACTTCTTGTGTAGTGTAAGATCCTTTAGCAGGCCTGCTCTTGAGAAATCAAGAGGAATGACCCAAGTGGGGACAAGCTTTTCACCGGCTATTATGACCCACTATAAACTCAAGGCTATCAAGGACACAAACCTTGGTAGATGTAGTACTTGTCTTCTCTTAGTATGAGTACTTATGAGATTGTGACCATGAGGAAAATGCTAAGCAAGAATGCTTAAGGTACTCTTGTGGATGTGAGGTTTGTTACTTGCCGCAAGGTAAGGAGTCCCTTTGGAGAGCAAGAGGGGTATTATGAATGGAAGCCCTTACTAAGAACCATAGATAGAGGCCACCCTATGTTTCCACTTAGCATCTTGGTGCAAGGATTGATCCAAGTGGACTAACCCAGATAACCCCAAGATTACTCACCATCTATGTTCCTTTGGTTGTGTCATTGACACTTCCATGACAAAGCCAACATCTATTATGGGAAACCACTTTGTGTGAGGTGATGGGACATCAAGTGTGGGCCAAGTTGTTAAGTATTGAGCCTTTTTCTTTTTAGGCTAGAAAGTGCTTGAAGTGTTCTTGTTGTGATCTACTCGTGTGAACATTCTCAAAGAGAAAACAATCACAGTAGTACTCATAGGATTTTTCGGTTTTGATATCACAACTGCTTGTCTTGACAAGGTTTCTTTTTCCCTTGTTCAAGTATTTGATGACACATTTGATCACCTACTATTTTCAAACTTGTCTATTATCTGCTATTACTATATTCTGAACTATGAAATCAAAATTGCCAAATCGAAACATTGACCAAATTACTCTTAAAATAGAGATTTTCACACTCACTGGTCAAGAGTCATACGATACTAAACTATCATCACACACTGGTCTAAGAATTGTCACGCGATACTTCATCCCTAATTTTTGCATCACCTTGTTTGCCTGGATTTTATCACATTGGCTACCTGGAAATTGTCACCTAACCTCTGTCAAAAATATCACTTGGAAAGATAGTATCATCCCAGTACTCTGAAAACTGTCGCATAGAGTCTTTTGGCTATCCTACTGATTTGTGTCACTTTCAGTTATCCTTGGTTGACCAGATTTTAGTAGGTTACATACTTTGTCGCTGGAAGCCTATTTGTACCTTGGGTTCTTGTATTTAGACATCTTAAGTTATTGATTTTTTATTTCACAAGTGATCTTGCTTGTCATTGGTAAGTTAGGAATCATCCTTGTTGAGAAGATTAACCTTAGACTCTTTGATAGCACACTTGGAGAGTTTTAGTACTCTTTTGTCCAAATTCACTTCCATATAAATTCAATTTCAATCAAAAATATATTTTGGGTAAATCATCCTCCTAATCCATATGTGTTAGGATACTTATCCTTTTATTATGCACCTCTGTGGTAGTGTTGGTTTATACCTCTTGTCAGCTTTCTATCTCACCATCTCTCTTTTGGGACAATTGAATACTTTCACTATCCTAGTTTGACATCAACATTTCATAGGGTCATCTTATCACTAAGGGTCTTTTCTTTCATGTCAGTTACAACAAGGTATCAAGTGAACCAAGGAAAATGACCTCAAGTAGTTTTTGAACAATTATCTTTAGTCCAAACTCGCCAAAAGCGAAAGGGGAAAGAACCTGTCTTTGATCAATCTCCTAGGAATACTGCAGAAGTTTGGAACCTAAGAGAAATCTTAGTGAGTTGAGTACCTCCTTAGCACCTTCTCAATCAGATATGGATATGAGTTACACCATGGCTAGAAAGGAGAGGGAAGCAATGGATCAAAATCTTGATGACATATTTCAGAGACATAGAGATAACATGCTATTTGGTGATTCCTTTCATGACAATCAACCAAAATCACCTCCCATCAATACCAGATATCTCGATGCACATCAAAGGGCTAAAAGGTATTATAGATGAGCTCACCAACATGAAAGGTCACAACACAAAGACCAAAACAACCAACATTGTGATGCTCATGTGAATGCAACTTTTACTAATGACTTGTTCAAATGTTCAAGACCCAATTCACCACTCCAAACAACCTCAAGGTATACAAGTGAAAGGCTCAAGAGAATCAAGCATGAAAAATAGGCCTTCTTGGATGAACAAGCTATGAAAGAAGAAAAACTTAGACTACTAGAGTCTGAAAGGCAAGCCTTGTTGGACATAGAGAGAAGAACCGCACAAGAAGAAAGAGATAGGCTTTTTTCCCAACAACTTAATGACCAATACAAAAACATGTGTTGGTGGTGGAAACAATTCTTCTCCACCCACTCCTCCTAAGACTCCATAAAGTGGAAGGTATTCAAGATCACCCTCAAGATCTCCTAGTCCTAGAGGAAGAAGAACTTCACAACACGTTCACTATAGGAGACAAACACCTCCTAAGAACTCAAGAAAACCCTCCCAACAAGCTCATCATGGCTCCCAACATGGAGGTAGTAGTACAAGTTTTGATGCTCAAGACTTTTTGAGGATGCAAAAAGAGCCACTTTTCCAACAATATGTGGAGAAATATGTGGAGAAAAATAAGGATAAGTTCCTAGAAAGCTTGATCAACAAGGGTGTGAGGGTCCCTTACAACTTTGATGTGGATAGAAAAATCAAGAAAAAAATCCCCTCACAAGAAGAGGAAATCAAGCAAATGAAAATTATGATGGAGAAAATGATGGCCCCCAAGAGTTCTTTCAACCTTGATTCAATTTGTCCTAATTCTTTTGATAGGAGTGTGAGTATGAAGGATTTTCCCAAGAAAGTTGAAATTCCCCAATATGACAAATATGATGGAAATGGTGACCCACATGATCATGTGTGTCAGTTCTACATCATGAGTTTTGAATTTCACCAAGATGACTCCTATCTTATGAGATTGTTTCCAAGGAGTCTCAAGGGTCAAGCAATGGAGTGGTTTACCAACATAACCCCTCTCGTCAAAACTTTCAAAGAACTTGTCCATAGATTTGTTCAACATTTCGCATACAACTTGTCAAGATCAGTCACTATGTTAGACTTGTGCAATTTGAAATAGAATCAAGGGGAATCCTTTGTTACCTTCTTACAAAGATGGAGACGATTGTGCTCTCGCTATTCTAGGACTATTCCTGAGCATGAAAGGATTTATATCATTGTTAGCAACTTGGTGCCTAAAATGCGGTATGAGGTTTGGAAGATGGTCTTTGATTCCTTCGACACTATGGTCAAAACTGCATGTAGAATTGAGGATGTCTTGAAAGAACAAGGAATTTTGACTAAACAAAACAATAACAACAATAGTCAAAATAATAACAACTCTCATAAGGACAAAGGTAAGAACTCACACTGGAACAAAAACAAACAAGTAGTCAATGATGGAGTTGTGGACTCTTCTCAACCTAAGGATCAAGGTGTCCTCCATTTATCTAGTGTAGTTCAAGCCATGAAACTCAATACATCCTCCAACCAACAGGAACATAAACCAAGATATCAAGATAAACCTAAAAAGGAGAAGAGACAATTTTCTAAACTTGGTGACTCGTATGAGGATGTTTTCAAGATACTCATTGCTAACAACCTTGCACAACCTCAAGATCCAGTGAATTTTTGCATACCTAAAGTCAAACCACATTGGTGGAATGAAAAAGCTTTTTGCAAATTCCAAAATGGTATTGGACATGACATTGAACATTGTTGGAAGCTTAAGCATATCATCTAGGATCTAATTGAGAGCAAAAAACTTCAAATTGATGGGTTGAACACCAATGCAGAC
Organism: Chamaecyparis obtusa; assembly: GCA_027943335.1. Taxonomy (NCBI): domain Eukaryota; kingdom Viridiplantae; phylum Streptophyta; class Pinopsida; order Cupressales; family Cupressaceae; genus Chamaecyparis; species Chamaecyparis obtusa. The sequence goes on along the minus strand of BSBK01000345.1, from coordinate 295,046 downwards.
CATAGGGCATTCAAGGAGCCTTTTCCCAAATATGAAAAGGGGGAAACCTCTAAAACTAAGAATAGAAAGGTTGAAATCAATTATGCCTACATGTCTGTAGAAAATGTTATCAATATGCTCAATGTTGTGGATGAAAGTGTCAATATGATGAGGAACAAGGATCCTTATAGTTATGATGTGGGATCTCCTCCTATATTTGATGAAGAACCAGTGGTGGTGCTAAGAGGTCCTCACTCTCAAAGGTCATCCCAAGCTCTTAATGCTGTCACAAGAAGTCAAAGTCAAGGTCTTGTGATCATTAGAGGTCCTAGTTCCAACCAATCCAGAAAACCCAAGAAAGTGACATCCAAGAATGTCACCACCAAATCAGTTGTGAATCCTAAGTTGAATTACAACCTTGTTGATCAATAATAGTGAACCCCAGCTCAGATTTCAATCTTTGAGTTTTTAGAATTATCCCCAAGACACAAACAGATTCTTGAGGATGCTCTACGCACAGCAAATGTTCCTACCAACATAGATGTCGACCAATTTTAGAACATGGTCAATCATATTGCTAGCCCACACTACCTCACTTTTTCAAAAGATGATGACAAAGCTTTGATCCATCCACATAATCTCACTCTTCACATCGAAGTCATGATGCAAAAAAATTGTGTCAAGCGTGTGTTGATAGATGGGGGTGTTGGGCTCAATATTTGTTCTTTGAGTCTTTTAAAGACTTTGGGTTATTTTGAGCAAGTGATTGATACCAGAAAGAAGATTACCATAAAATCCTATGATGAGGTAGAAAGAAGCTCTAAGGGGTTGGTCGTCCTTCCTGTTAGGATTGGCCTTGTAGAGAAAGACATTTTGTTTCAAATTTTTGATGTTGGACCCCTCGCATACAACATTTTAGTTGGTAGACCATGGATTCATGACATGCAAGTAGTACCATCTACCTATCACCAATGTGTTAAATTCCCATACAATGGAGTAGAAGTTTGCATACCGGGTGATAGCACCCTATCTGTTAATGCCATTTCAGCAGGGACTCATGTCCCCTCAATAGAGAAGTAGAAGATTTTAATGCAACCCTATCAGAGTGCAAAGGTAAATTCAAGACATTAGACCTTGCAATGGGAGGATATCAACTTGACTCCTTTGCAAAGATTCCAATTTCACCGAGGTCTTACGGTAGGCCTTCACAAGAGATGAAACCTTATTCTTCTGCCATGACTTTGTTTGGAACATTTGTGGAGTCTTCGGTACCCATTCAAGATGAAAAGGAAGAAGTAGTTGTCAGAGACTGGATCTATAGAGAAGACAAATACATGCATAACAAAAACTTCTCTCCCTCTCCTAAGGTCTATGGAAGAGGGTATACTCTCATCAAAAATATGGGCTATCCAAGACATGGTCCTCTCAGTCACAGACTAGATGCTAGGGCTTAACCTCTTAACCATGCTCTTTTTGGACGCAAGTCTAAGGGGACAATTGGCCTAGGATTTGAGAATCCTAAAAAGAACACTGCTCCTATCCCTAATGAGTCAGATGGTGATAATGAATCAGATTACATGCCCAATTTGACAAACCAACAGGATATGTGTGAAGATTGGGTCCCTTCCACCAATCTCCTTTAGGGAGATTCAGACAATCCAGTTGCTCATACAATAGTTTCAAATATAGAACAAGAGGAGTCAGACACAGAAGATCCTATTAACGCACATGTTACCCTTGGTGACATTAGAGCCTTTACCTCAAGGTGTCATAAACATGTATGGTGTAAATATCCCAGTCGAGATTTAGATATAGATTCACATGAATATGAATGGGAGTCTCTCTCAGATTCTTCTATAGTCAACAAGGATGTTGATATCATCCATACCTATAGTTCTCAACCTGAGGTATCTAACGAGTCATGCTTAGGATTAGAAGATTTGAATCCACAGGTCGCTTTAGTGCATGATTCTTCACTTGGTAGGACTAATCCTGATTCAGGTCACTTAGAAGGATACTTGACAGACCCTGACTCTACAATTACCAAAGATGACCTCATCCATATCCACAATATTGAACCTATCATTGATTTACCCCTTGCCTATCCTCACCTCATTGATTGGTCTCAACGTTACCAAGAGCCTACGCTCTTAACCTTCCAAAATGATAATGGGGTAGCCTGTTACCTAAATGCCATTGAACCCATAGTTTCTTCCACTAGAGAACTAGCTACAAGCATGATTGAGCTAGACATCAAGTACCTCAGTCAAAAAATAAAAAGAAAATAAAAAAAAATGAGAGTTTTGACAGTGAAAACCACTATGTGGCGGTGTCAGAACCTAAAAAAGTAAAAATAAATGATGTATCCAAGGGTGAAAACCTCTCTAAGGCACCCAAGGATGATGTACTTGATCATCTCCCAAGTTACTTTCAGGATAGATCTTCAGTGCTTGTTGAGCCTACATAGTTAGTTGATTTGGGTATGGCTGAGGCTCCACAAATAGTGCATTTGGCTCAATCATTTTCAACACAAGAAAGGGAAGTCTACACCAAATTCTTACAAAGAAAGAAGATAAACTTTTCTTGGAATTATTTAGACATGCCAGGATTGGACAGTAATCCCATTATGCATCACTTATCCATAGCTCTAGGAATAAAATCAGTCAAACAAAAGCTGAGGAAAATGCACCCTCACATAGCTCTTCTAGTGAAAGTAGAATTAGAAAAACTCCTCAGTGTAGGATTCATCAGAGCTATTGATTATGCCGAATGGATATCCAATATTGTCCTAGTTTCTAAACATGACAAATCCATTTATGTTTGCACATACTTTAGAGATCTCAATAGAGCATGTCCAAAGGATGATTTTCCACTCCCTAACATAGACATGATACTGGACATGACTGTGGGGTATGAGATCTATTCCTTGATGGATGGTTTTTCTAGCTATAACCAAATTAAGATAGCTCCTAAAGATCAGGAAAAGATAGCATTCACTTGCGCATGGGGTACCTATTGTTGGAACATCATGCCTTTTGGGTTAAAGAATGCAGGAGCTACCTACCAAAGAGCTATGACAACTATCTTTCATGACATGATGCATAAGACTATGGGAGATTATGTGGATGAAACCTTGGCTAAATCTAAAAAGAGAGACACACATTTGGATGATTTAGAAGTCATTCTAGATCAAATGGAACAGTTCCAACTTAGATTAAATCCAAAAAAGTGTGCATTTGGTGTTACCTTTGGAAAATTGCTAGGCTTCATTATTTCAGCAAAGGGCATAGAGGTAGATCCTGAAAAGGTCCAAGTGATCATGGATATGCCACCTCCTAAAAACATCAGTCAAATGAGGAGTCTTCAAGGATGCCTTCAGTCTATAAGGAGGTTCATTTCCGAATTGGCAGATAGAGCTCAACCCTTCAATAAAAACCTACATAAAGGAGTCCAATGTGTCAGGAATGAAGAATGTCAAAAGATTGTGGACCTAACTAAGGAGTACTTGGAAAATCCTCCCATCTTAATGCCTCCTATCCCAGGAAAGCTGCTTATTTTGTATATTTTAGCAACTGAATCTTCCTTGGGGGCATTGTTGGCTCAAATTGATGAAAATGGGAAAGAAAGAGCCATATATTACATCAGCCATACTCTTGTCTCATATGAGATTAACTATACAAGTATTGAAAAGGCTTGTCTTGCAGTGGTGTTTTCTACCCAAAAGTTGAGACACTACATGCTTGCACATACAGTGCACCTCATAGCTAAAATTGATCCTCTCAAATACTTACTCAGTAAGGCTGCTCTCACAGGCAGACTTGCTAAATGGATGATGATTTTTTTAGAATTTGACATTGAATATGTTGAACACAAAGCTATCAAAGGACAAGCTATCGCTGATCAGTTGGCTGATTTTCCTATTCAAGACAATGTGCCTATTCAAGTTAGCTTTCCAAATGAGCACCTCATGTACATAACTGAGAGAACATGGAAGATGTTCTTTGATGGGTCTTTTATGCAAAATGGTCTAGGAGCTAGAGTGTTTTTTTTCTCCCCTCATGGGTACACATTTCCTAAGTCCTACAAGCTATTGTTCCCATGTAAAAACAACATAGCTGAATATGAAGCTTTGACAAATGGACTAAAAATGGCTATAGAATGGAGAATCACAGAGCTGCACATTTATGGGGATTCACAATTGATAATCAACCAAGTTAATGAAGACTATCAAACAAAAGATGACAAATTGGTCCCTTATAAGAAAATGGTTGATTCATTGAAATGGTATTTCACATTTGTCACATTTCAGCAAATCCCTTGAGTAGAAAATAAAGCAACTGATGATATGGATACACTTACTTCACTTCTCCAGTTAGAGCAGCATGAGTCTAGATTTGAATTCCTGGTGGAAGAGCTACATTATCCCATTTATGATTCCCAAGAAAGCCATGTTATTTGTACCCATGTTGGCCATGAATCATCCTAATATGGTGACATTTACTCATATCTCCATGATGGCATTATCCCTGATACCTTCAATAATTCTGAAAGAAGAAACCTTACCCATGATGCCTCTCGCCATACCCTTATCTCTAGTGATTTGTATAGGAGGGGTTTAGATGGGACACTTCTTAGGTGCTTGGAAAAGGAGGAATCTGATCAAGTGCTAGTTGACATTCATGAGGGCATCTATGGAGGACATTCTAATGGTCTTTCCATGGCCTGAAGGTTGCTTAGGGTGGGGTACTATTGGCCCACAATGCAAATGGATGCAATAGCTTTTGCCAAATCATGTGAAAAGTGTCAGAAACATGGAAACTTGGTACATGCTCCAAGTAGGGAGCTTATTCCTTCTATATCTCATTGGCCATTTCAGCATTGGGCCTTTGACCTTGTTGGGAAAATTCATCCCAACTCATCAGGTGGACACAAATTCATCATCACTTCTACTGACTACTTTACCAAATGGGTGGAAGCTATCCCATTTTATGTTGCTTCAGGCAAGACAGTTTCCCTGTTCATTTTGAACCATATCATCTGTCGACATGGAGTGCCTTCTGAGATGAT